>JAAGAY010148527.1:0-107748 GCA_011801015.1 Ardeotis arabs
CTGTTCAGCCTGGAGAAGAGGAGGCTCCGGGGAGACCTGAGAGCGGCTCCCAGTGCCCAAAGGGGGCTGCAGGGAAGGTGGGGAGAGACTGTTCAGCAGGGCCTGGTGTGACGGGACAATGGGTAATGGTTTTAAAATAGAGGGAGGTAGATTTAGATTGGATATTAGGAAGAAATTTTTATGCTGAGGGTGGTGAACACCGACGCAGGTTGCCCAGAGAGGTGGTGGATGCCCCATCCCTGGAAACGTTCCAGGCCAGGTTGGCCGGGGCTCAGGGCAACCTGATCCGGTTGGAGATGTCCCTGCTCCTGGCAGGGGGGTTGGACTGGATGGGCTTTGAAGGTCCCTTCCAGCCCAAACCATTCCATGATTCTTTCTATGGATGTTGATTTCTGCTGTTAGGAAATGTATGGGCAAACCAGCTTTTCATCACTGTCAGTTTTTACCTTGTTTCTAGCACTTTCTTACCGCTTCTCTGTAATGTTTCCCTGTTGATCAAATTGGAATGTTGATTTTTACCATTTATTGTTCTTTTGCTTTACGCAGTTTTTGGGGTACGCAGAGTGGAACAGGATCGCCATGTTTCGTAACAGTCTCAAGATGCTTCTTACAGGAGGGAAGTCAAACCGCAAAAACAGGTCCAGTGGTAAGTAAACGTCAGCTCCTCCTGCATGCGATTTATTGACGGTGTTGGAAAGTATTCCTTTCATGTGTGTTTTGGACTTAGTAGAGCTTTTTTCTTTTTAATGAGTAAACGTACTCAGTTGATGATTTTGTAAACACAAAACACCATCACAGGTCATTTTAATGTTGTGTTGTAACTGAATATTTTAAAATATATGTATATTTATTTTAAAATGTATGTAAGCCATAATCTGTTTTAATTGGGGAGATAAGGTGTAGGAAAAACAAACAATTGTTACACATAATCCTGTACTAAACAAACATCAAGATTCATATTTCAGTTATGGAAATGAAGAAAATAAATATTTTCCTTTGAAAATGACTATGATAACTTGTGAAATCTTCTTCATTACAGGCAATGCCTGTGATAACAGTAGTGATTTTGAAATTTTTTGTTTTTAAAGAGGAGGGAGAGAGAGGAACGAGAACAGATGGAATTACGGAGAAACTGCCCAAATTTAGTCACCGTTTCTGTTCCTCTCCTTTTTCCACCGTGCCAGGAAAGGAGTTTACAGTTAGCGCTGGTTCCTGTGCCTTGGCCTGTTTGATCCGTGAAGGAGGTTAGGGGAGATCGGAATTGTGAAACAAAACATTACCAAAATATTGATATGCTCTAAAAACATTTTTATTTAACTTTCGTATTTGTTTCTAAAAATGGAGTGCTGGCAGCGTAAGAGCTTTTAATTGGATCTTTCATTTTTCTTTTTAAAGCCATCTGGCAGCACATTTTGAATATTTTGGGATATAGTGTTTATTTGTGCCTCTGCGTCTGTGTAAAGAGTGCTGATGTTATTCCATGGGAAACCACGAGTGAAGACGCAGAGATACAGTGGTGGTAAATGCAGCGGGGAAAACGGGCTGTTTGCCCTTGGTTGAAACAAATTAATCCATATTTCTCACAGTGCCAGAATTTGTCCTCCCACTTTTGATATCTTACTACCCCAAGTTTTCCGTGGGGAAGGGGAATTGTGTTTTTCAGCAGTATGGCGTCACGGTGGCCTGAAGCTGCCTGGTGGCAGCGCTGGCTCCGTGTTGATCCTTAGACACCAGTAATCTGTTAGAGTCTGGTTTCTGGTGAGAGTCCCAGTTTGTGCTGGTTGATCTTGAAGATATTTGGCATGAGAATTTTAAACAGTGCGTTGTGGTGTTGACTGCCTTGCGTTAGCGGCTGTAGTAGTTGTGTATCTCACGTAGCAGGAAAAATGTCTTCTTTGCAGAGATGCCCTTGGTGATCTGAGCCTGAGGCGGTGGTTGTCACTCGCTGCTTTCCTGAAGGAGATTTTCTGTCCTTACGGATCTCCTTAGTCTTCTGTGGCAGGAGTTGTTAATCTGAGGGAGGTACCTGCGTAAAGACCTGGGGGGTTCAGGAGGACGTACGAGCAGATGGCTCCGTCCTCCTGGGCTTTTGTATCTCGGTGAAGGATCACATTTACAATTTCCAGCCCAGGAAAGCACGAGTCCTCTGATGATCGTCCCAACCTTTGGAAAGCTGTACATAGACAAATAATCTTCACTTGGGGTTTCTGTACGAAGCCGTCTCTGTGTCAGATGTTCTGTTAGCAGTCCCTGGTATTCCCTTTGGTTTATCTCCCAAAGCAACAGTAAGGATCTTGTAGACTCAGAGCTTTGCAAATCTGTGTTTCTTGTTTTGTGAATAAAAGATGTCAGTTCTGAAATAAGTTGCTTTGTTGAGAAGTTCTGTTTGGCCTTCTTCAGGGGAGGAGAGGGAATAAAAAAAGGAGATTATAAGGCCTGTTATATTAATGGTGTTGAAATAGAAAACATCCCTCCACTGGAAAATCATTTTTCAGATTAAGTGTTGGTCTATCAAACTATGACATAACATTAGATTAATTCATTGGTGCCTAAATTTTTTAAACAAATACATTTAACTTTGTATTTCTTTGGAACACAGTAAGGAAAAAAAAATCAATAACCTTCTATGTACATTTCTGTGTAGCACACGGTGTTACAAGCCTGAAATTTGCTTTGTTTGTTTGCTTTGCAATTCTGGCAAAATACAAATTTTTTGCTTTAAAAGTTGATAAACAAGGAGAGTACTTACCTGATAATATGAAAACATTTGTCACCTTGTCACTGACAGTGACAGAGCAGCCCTTCTGCACTGGTCTGAACGCCCTGCCCTGGTATTCGTCGTCTTGCTTTGCTCGCCCTGAACCTCCGTGCGCCGTTTCTCTTTGTCCTCTCTTCCTTCCTGGGCTCTCAGCATGAGAAGGAAAAGATCCTGAGGAATCTGCTCACCCACCTGAACACACGTACGTGTTCAGCAGCTGTAGGGCTGGGTTTCGTTCTCCGGAGTGTCTCACAGGGTGGGTGCACACCTTCAGGTCACCTATGCGACTGTTGCCGTCGCTGTTAGGATTATGCAGGAGCTGTTTTTGTGGAGCCATGGCTGGGCCACTGGGGCTTCTGGATTTTTTATTTTTTTTATTTTTTTTTTTTTTTTTTAGCCAAGTGATTTAAAGAAATTATGTATTTATTGACTTTTTTTTTTTAATTATTATTATAGAATCATAGAATGGTTTGGGTGGGAAGGGACCTTCCAAGCCTATCCGGTCCAACCCCCCTGCCAGGAGCAGGGACATCTCCCAACCGGATCAGGTTGCTCAGAGCACTGTTCAACCTGGCCTTGAACGTTTCCAGGGATGGGGCATCCCCCACCTCTTTGGGCAACCTGGGCCAGTGTCCCACCACCCTCAGTGTAAAATCTTTTTCCTAATACCTAATCTAAATCTACCTCCCTCTATTTTAAAACCATTACCCCTTGTCCTGTCACTACATGCCCTTGTCAGAAGTCCCTCCCCACCTTTCCCGCAGCCCCCTTTGGGCACTGGGAGCCGCTCTCAGGTCTCCCCGGAGCCTCCTCTTCTCCAGGCTGAACAGCCCCAGCTCTCTCAGCCTGGCCTCACAGCAGAGCTGCTCCAGCCCTCTCAGCATCTGCGTGGCCTCCTCTGGACCCGCTCCAGCAGCTCCATGTTATTCTGATGTTGGAGGCTATATTTATGTTGGGATTATATTTATCATTAACATGATTTAGCTTTCTAAATAGCAATTGGAAATGAAGCTCCCTGACGGTTTTGGTGCTCTCGTTTACCTCGTGGCTTCAGAAGCTGCATCTTCATGGGACAGTGTGATGTGCAGGGCAGAGCCAGGGGAGAGCTCCGCGAGCTGCGCCGGCAGCAGAGGCAGATCCTGCGGAACAACCTGTTTTCACAGGGAAGCTAACCCTGAGCTACACCCATCTCTGGGAATTGGGAACAACCTCAGAATCCCAAGGTCTGTATTATGAAAGTAGTCCTTCCGAGGCTCCAGGTCTCCTGTTGATTCACCTTCCATGTCATGATTTTAAGTGACGTAGCTGCGTGACAGCCGCTCGGGTGTCTCTGCCTGTGGGTTTGGATGAAGTCGTGTATCTTGATTTCCTCCACTCCAGTCATTTTGCGTTCCAGTGCAGGAGTAAACCTTTGAAGCAGGGTTAAAGGTATTGTGGTTTTTTTTTTTTCTTGGGGAATCCAAGTGAGCTCACTGGCCTTTGAAATGACTGCTCTTTGCAGGTTTTCATTTGCAGTAATATAATTAGCAAACAGGGTCAGTAAAGTCAAGCTAACAGTCCCTGGATGTTGTGATGTGGTTTTGATAATTCTTCATGATTAAAAGAACACTGGTAGCGGTAGCAGTAAAATGCTGCCTTATTATTCCTCCTTCAGAAACTGCTGAGCAACTTCTCTGAAGAGCTGTGGTTAACATTTGTTTAGACTCAGCTGGGGTGGGTTTTTTCTTTGGTACTCTTTATGGTGTTGTGGTTCAGCAACACACAAAATATTTATAAAAGAATACCAATGACGTGTGTATGAATGTACGGTTACATGCAGTAATGCCAATTAAAATAAATGAATTTCTACTGCAGCATCAAATTGTGTAATCTCCTGCGGTTAATTCTGTGTGTGTGTACTTTTAAAACTCTGCTGATAGGGTTTCGTAGCAGCGTGCTGTGTGCAGTGCGGCTCCGTGCGTGTATTTGTGCACATTATTTAATCTCTTGTCTTAACAAAAATTCTCTTGTGACTCAAGGGCACTCCAGATATTTTACAGTAATGCCTCGAGGACACGTTATGACTGCAGTAGTATCTTGATTAGTCTGTGTTTTCATCTCTCATAAACGGATATTCCACAAAGCTACCAGACAACAGTGTCTTTAAAGCTGAAATGTGATCTCAGTACAGTTAAATACTACGTTTTATTTTTTTCTGCTCTACGTTAATTTAGAGATATGCAGGCATGTACGTTTTCTGACTCCTAAGTTTGTGTCCAAGGCTGAATTTACTTAGAATACGTTTGTTTTAAAGCGTAAAAGGACTGTGCTTTACTCCATTGCGTTATTGCTTCTGGCTGAAGACCCAGCACGACGAACGTGGCCAGAAGCCCCATGGCTTGGGCAAGTGTTCGCATCAAGCGTGCAGGTAGGCACTGCTGCCCACTGCTGCGTGTCGGAGACTTTTTCAGATTTCTCCCCCCTAATTCGACCCTTCCCGGGCAATTCTGTTCTGGTCTCTGAATCCAGAGGCTGTAAGGTAGCCTGTTATTTTGAGCTGGTTTATGAAGGACCTGTCTCACATTTCTCTGCAGTTTGCTTGCTTATACTGAACATTCATTGATCTGGAGATGTATTTAATTCGTTTACATCAGATCAATCTGCTAATATATCCATCCCCGTGTCATGTTAGTGAAATAAGCCTGTGTAATGGATCCAGTCTTTCCACCCGTTATAGTTATCCTTGTTTTTTTTCCAAGCAGATGGACTATTTCCTTCTTACGTTCTCACACTGAATGAATGCTCCTCTAACAGTGGAGATTCCCTTTTTTAGAACCTAGCAAAATTCAGCTGCAAAACTGCGTGGTTTATTTGGTTTTATATTTCTCCTCACTTTGTAAGGTCTAAGTCCAGGAATTTGTGCTTTTTATTTCTGGCTGAGTTAGATTCTTAAAGTACTCCCGTCTTTTTTTTTCTTTTTTTTTTTTTCCTTTTTTTTTTTTTTTTTTTTTTTCTATGTTAAATTTATCTGAGGCGTGTAATCCTTTATAAACTGTCCCAAAGGGTCTGTTTGTTTCTTACAAGTTAGTTCAGAATTGGATCTTTGGATTTCACTTGTTCTGAACTGATACAATGCCCACAATTTTTATCTTCAGCTTACCAGCTCGGAGCCCGCCTGTCATTCATCGTATTTTTGGTGTAAGGTTTTTAAAACCTGTTCTGCTTTCCTGGTTCGTGGGAGAGCCAATTACTTCTAGCTTCCAGTGTATTTATGGGGCCTCTTGGAACCTGCCACTTTATATTTTAATTCCAGGACTAAGAGAGGCCCTGTCAAATGTTCTTCTCCTTTGTCTAAGATGAAAGGTATTTCTGTGAGGGTCTCATCACCGCTTTGCCAGAACTCCATGCAGTTTCTTGTCTATCTGGTCTCTTTTGGAAGTCTAAGCATAATTTTTACCCCAGAAGAGTTTGAGAGGATCGTAAATGCTTTTTTGAATTTCTGAAAGGAATTGCTGAGTGATGAGATCCAGCTGGTGGGTCCTGTAGATGTTGGGATAACTTAATTTGAGAGGTATTAGAAGGGAGCTGTTAAAAGACCTACCAGCCTCACAGAATTTATTGTGGTACTGAATATGGAATGTATCCACATGTTCAAGATATTCCATCCAAATAATGATTCAGCCCATTTTCTCCCAAAAGTTTGCTAGTTTTTCATAAATCTATTTTTAAACCAACGTCGAGTGTGTGGACAGATTTATAGCCCCTCTGACCACAGTGAGGTCTTGCCTTTGAGTTTATTAAGAATGAACTGACCCTTCTTGAAAGTTTGCTTTTCATTTATGTAATTTAATGTATTTCTTCTTAAGAAGGAAATATAGTGGGAAGATACATGTGTACACATGCACACATTTTTTTTCTTAGTAAGGCATATTTATTTGGTCAGAATGTGTCTTGTTCATATTTCAAGCTCTCTTCCTAGAGAAATAAAAGATGCTTGGACAGTAAAGCTTCTGCTTCTCTCCTGCGGTGCCTTTGAGGGAATTTTAGCAGCTACTGCCCATGTTAACCTAACACGTATTTCTTTATTACTGATCCACAAATACTTTTTTAAATAACACCACAGATGTTAACCAAACTTGCTTTATGGCTCATAAATAATTCTTATTTGACAAGTCTACTCAGTCCTTTACTGTGTTTGTAATTTTTTCACTGACTCAACCCTTCCGCTGGAGTTTATCAGCCTGTGTTGTTTTATGCTGCTGTGTGCGAGCGTAGGGGGGAGCGGGGATAACCCAGCTAAGCCTTGCCAATGTTTTCCCAAGTTTGAACATCACCAGCTGTAACAACAAGCGTGTTGACCGAGGCTGCCTCCGTCCTGTTACGAGTGACGAGCCACGGATGTCCTCCCCACGCCTCCTGCGTTTCCAGAGCCCTAAAGTGACTTCATCACCTGAAGCGCCGTTCAGTGAGGTTTGTTCCCACATCCTCTTTGTGGCCTTTTCCACCCTCTTGAGATTGAATTTATTCTTTTATTCTTTATCTCTTTTGCTTTCATCAAGCACATACGTATATGCTAATCTTTGTCTGGAGAGGGATTTTTAGTCCTTCCTCAGTGTTTCCTGATGTCGGCTCACGGTGCCATATGGCATTCTGAAATGATTTGCCTAAGCAAAGTTTTTCAGAGCCGTATTTTAAGCCTTTCACCTTGCCTCGACCCTCCCCTTCTAACTTCCCATATTTGGGTACACTTAAAAACTCTTTTTTTTTTTTTTCTTTGCTCCTGTATTCAAACTTTACAGGATGCCTTTCCTCCCTTTATCTCAGTGTGCCAGCCTACCACATTACTGCATTTTGCTGCATTACTGCTGGAATCTGGAATATTTCCACTTCTTTTTCTTTCTTTCAGTTAAATCTTGAATACCCACAACCTTCTAGTTTTCCTTCTCAGTGGTTTTCTTTCTCAGTACTCCCAGGTTTTTTTGGCTTTGTTTTTTGTGGGGAAATGGGAAGAATGCTGTGTTTCTTAATCTCACGTGTATGATAGAGCAGCATTTCCCTGTCTCTGAAATGCTGTCTTTTGGCGTCTTTACTAGGAGGCCTAAATTTTGGAGACTTCTAAATTCTTTTTCCCCACTTATGTTGTACTGTTCTCTGCAACATGTGACATTGTTTGAAAGACAGGCCCTGGCTGTCGCCAGCTGTATTTACCGTTTTGGTACAGGCGTGGTTCTTCTTTCGTTCCTCCCTTTTCACTGAAGTAGCCTGTATCAGGGCTCAAAATGTTCTGTTTTGCCCCCAAAGACAAAATGAATGGAAGAGTCTTCAGACTCTGTCCCGTTTGTTCAGAGAGGTTAAATTGTAAAACTAGGTGCGTGGGTTTAGAGGGGTGAGAGAAAAATGTTTGATGTGTTTCTTCTATGCGGATTGCTGTGTTTGTTTCAAATAGCTGAAAAAAGAGGAGGGTGTGCTGGGGGTATCTGCGGCTGCTGGGAGCCGTTCTTTTTCTTTTGCCATTTCCCCGTTTTGTATTTCTGCCGGTGCATCTACAACCTCTCCTTTCTCTCTGTCACCCGTTCTGTTTTTCAGATATATTCCTACTTGCTGGTTTTTATCCAAGATTTATCTCTAGGTCAGTGAGCCCATTCTCAAGTTCTTCTGTATCAGCTTTTATCCTTCTCAAACCTTTCCTTTCGTTAGCAATCCTACAGATCTAATTGCTGAGATTAATTCACCAAAGTCCCCGCTAATAGCGGAGACTGATTTGTCCCTGCTCTGAATGCTGCTTCCGTTAGCAGCCGTCTCCCCTTCTGCTGTCCTCATGTGTTCTTCTGGGCTCTTGAACCTCCAGAGAGTTTCTTCTAGGGCAAAGAAAAAGGCTTTCTGACCCAGTCCCTTATGTGGACATCCGTTCTACAAACAAGGGGATTGATTTTTTGAGATTAAAGGGGTCAAGAGTGGCAGTGTTTGTGGGTTGTGCCGTTTCCCGTTCAGAGCTCTGCCCTGAGGCGGACGTATCGTGTCTGGTACTGGCTGTTGAGTTTTGCGCTGGCAGAAAGCGGTGTTTGACCAGAGCTCCTGGAGTTCACTGGTCTTCTGGACAAGCTTTAGTTTCCCACAGGGGTGAGCAAGACGAGAAAGCAAGAGATGCTGGTGCCACCCGGGGCTGTGAGTATGGCTGTGGAAGCTGCTCCTGTTCCTTACTGGAGAAGGAAGGTGGGAGGCTCGGAAGAAGGAGAAATGTGGGGTTGGGAGTATCTTGCTTCCTCATAGTACATGACATTTGTTTCTGCTGCATTTGGCAACAGTTTTAATGGAGCTGCATAGTGAATGTTATAAGAAGTTTTAAAAATAATTTTTAAATTTCCTCATAGAACTTTTTTTTTTTTCCTCAAAAAGGTATTTTTACCAACAGAACTGTTCAGTTGTGCAGCCAGCTGCTTTTAATCCCTGTTGACTAACCGCTGAATGCTGCTTAAAGAACACAACTGGCTTTTTAGTGTACTGATAACTGCTAATAAAGCTCTAAAGAGCTTTGAAAGCCTCTTCACCCAAAGAATATCAGTGTAGATAGCGTACGTAGTAGGAAAGCTGAAATAAGGTTGTTATGAATTGGAGCGCTGCAGTCATTCTCCAGATGCTTTCCACCAGAGCTCACTCCTGGCGTCTCCGTATCTTCACAGGAGAATGTAGAAAGCTGGAAGGTACGTGCCAAGAAGCATGAGGGGGTCCCCGGGGACTGGGAAAAGGCAAGCGTTATACCCATCTAAGGGAAAAGGGGAGGGCTGGGGAAATACAGGCCTGACAGCCTCAGCTCAGTCCCAGGAAAAATTACAATGGTTTCTTCAAAGCTGTTCCCAGGCGTGAAAGACAAAGAGCTTATTTGGAAAATGCAGCACAGATTTATCAAATACAAATTGTGCTTGAGCAACCTGATTGCCTTCAACGATGGAGTGGCTGGCTCTGCAGGTGGGGCTGGAGATGTGGACACAGCTTATCCTGACTGGAGCATGGCTTTCAGCGCGGTCTGAGCCCCTTGTAGCCAACTGGAGGGGTGTGGGATGGATGGGTGGACTGCAGCCCGAAAGAAAAGCTGACTGGACTGTCAGGCTCAAAGGGGAATGAGCAAAAGTTCAAAGTCATAACTGGTGGCCGGTTATGAGGAGCGTTCCTCAGGGCTTGATACTGGCATCCGTGGTATGTGGTATCTTTAGCGAGAGCCTGGACAAGGGATGGGGAGCATCCTCACCAGGTCTGTGGGTGATGCTGTTGCTGATCCGTCGGAGGGCAGGGGCTGCCAGTCTGAACGACCTGGGTGAGCTGGAGGAACCTTATGAGGTTCAACAAGGGCAAATATGAAGTCAGGCTGGTGGGACAGGCTAACCCTGCGCGCAGGGGATGGATAATGGATAGTGCCATGCGCTTTTGGCTGCCTGCTCACGAAGAAGTGTGGGATGAGGGTTCCGGTCCTTTTCCTGACAGGTATTGAGTCGTTAGAAGCGTATTGAGAGGAGAAGACTGAGAGGAACTGACGGCTGAATGTGTGAGGGAGCAAAGGACGGTCAGGGCGCTGGAATGCCGTCTTTGTAACGATTGGGGTGGGGTCCCAAACACTGGTAGCAATATTGTCTGTAATCTGAGTGCTTTAGATGTACGTTTGTGAAGCGGGGATAATTCCTCACCCCTTACCCTTCCAAACGAGCAGTCTCTTTTTGTGAAATGCTTGAATATTTTGGTGACGAATATCAAAGATGTCAGAGCACTTCCTGCTTTCATCAAAATCCCGTAGCACTGCGTACTACGTGAGCCAGTGTGTTGAACTTTAAAATGCAATAGTGCAGAAATCATAGATTCTGTGATTTGGTAACAGAATTGATGCTTCTGATTTGCTTAGCACCTATCTAGCCGATTTTTTTTTTTTTTTGGCTAAGGAAGGAAATATATCAGTGTACTGTTACAGTCAGGTTGCAGTGACACAAGTGTGTAAGGGGGACAGAAGAAAATACATACACACCAGTCACTCTGGATCCATCTGGGGTTTCCTGGTGTTCCCCACATACACGAGTGGGTGTGTGATGGCCACCGACAGCTGCCTTGCTCTCGCGGAACCAACAGAGGGAGTAGAGGTTTTTGGAGCAATCTCCTCTCAGGAGTTGTGCTGAAACACATCGTGCTCATCTGCAGAGGAGATAACGGTACATTTCCCCATGTCAGATGACCTTGGGTTCTCTTATGACTCAAAAAAAGTATTCTCATAAACAATTTAAGAAGAATATGTACACTTGCTTCAAAAGAAAATACCATGATCGATTTGTGGGGTTTGTTAAGTTCAGCTGTTGGAGAAGTGGAATGTCTTTTCCAGGATGTCTGAGGAAACCCTAGTAATAACCATATCTATAATAGCTTTAAAAACACAAACAAATCAAACCCAAAAGTGTCTGTCTGTGAATTCAGCTATTTAATCTGTAAAATCGGTACTGTCTAACCTTTGGTGTTCTCCACGGGACCAAGCCTAGCCCTGGTTCTTAGCTGAGCACCGAACTTGGATTCCTCAACTCGAAGAGCAGTTTAATCAAAATGACTCATCTAATCTGTGAAAATGGATTTCTGTTTCTTATACAAGCAAACTAAAAGTGGTGTTATCAACAATTCTGGAAACTTACAAAATACCAAATGTTTCTAAAGAAATAACTTGTTTCAGAAATACTCAACACAGGCGTGTTGGTTTCGCTGTTGTACCTCACTGTGGTGAATATAGAACATCTGGGTTTTTTTGTAATCAGAACTTGATATGGCACAAAAATAAGCAAACACCTTCATGTGCAGGAAAAATAATTAAAATGGAGGAAAGTTGAAGCTAAATATCGGGCTTTGTGTTTTTGTTCTTTTTGAATGTTGAAACTGTAACTTCTGTTCGCTGCAAAATTCTGCCTGCAAGGATTTCATGTTAATCGATGTCACTCGTGGAAAGCCGTAGGTAATTTCCTTTACTAATTAGCTTGTGAATTGTCACATCACGTGGCTTGGCACAATTTCAGGAAGGTTTTCCAAGCCATAAATGCCACTGATGGATGAAGTGGGCAGAGCTCTCTCTCGCTGTGTGGTGTGCGGGTGTGCAGTGCTGCAGCGGGAGCGGGGACGCGGGGGGCAGGCAAGTCGAGTTCCTCTCAGGAAGGAGTTGACCTCTTTGGAAAATGCTCTTTCAAGATGGCTTGTCACACCTTTAGTACTAAAACTTAGATTTTTGGTTTTTTTTGGTTTTTTTTGTTTTGTTTTGAGTTTGTATTATCAAGAGCAACCTGATCTGGTTGGGGATGTCCCTGCTGGACTGGATGGGCTTTGAAGGTCCCTTCCAATCCAAACCCTTCTGTGATTCTAAGAGATTTGTGAAAGGCTTGTATTTCAGTGTCTCTTCTGTGATTAACCTGTAGAATAGGTTCGATGAGAATAATCTCGTAGCCGCAATATGTGAAGTTTTAATGCAGTGCAGGTCATACAGAGAATATAAAGTAGAAACTTTGAGTGGCAGGGCATTTGGCACAGATCCTACGATGCACAAGTCACCTTTTTTTATATTTGTTTGGGGAGGGGCACGGAGGGTTCTTCTAGGTATCCTTTGACTCTTATGAAGCCGTGTGGAAGGAAGAAGCTGTGTGGGACAGGGAGTCTGTGTTCCCAGTGCTGTTGTGAAATCTCAGAATGCAAAATAAGCCTCTCTGCTCAAAATCTTATTTTGGCAGGGATGTAAAATAACGGCAACTAAGAGGTAAACCCATAAAACTGGTCCATTTTCATGACACAGGCGAATACAATTCACCAAACATCCTCTCCAAAAATAAATTCAAAACCCCATCTCCTAATTTAACCTGTACATTCTGGAAAAACGGGATTTTCGGGTACCAAGTGAGCTGTAGGGCAGCGGTGAAGCCAAGAAGCTTTTGCCAAGAGTGGTTTGCTGCCAGGTCGTACTCAGAGACCCCTTTTATTTCGTGTTGTGTAATACTGATGCTGAAACTGCAGCGGTTGCTTATGTGCATCAGTGGTACTGGAAATGTCCGTAAAATGTGGAAGGTGGTAACATTTCCAATAATTTAACAGAGTGTAAATAAACTGCAGGCTGATGAAGATGACACTGCTGCTTGCTTCATACAGCATCCCAGACCTCTGCAGCCACTGGAAAATCCGTAACTCGTTGTTTGGGGAGTTCTGCTCAGCAAACTGATGGAAAGAGAAGGTAGAGAACCAGAAAAGTGAGATTGGAAAAAGTTCCTGAGCTGCCAGTGTGTGAAGTGCTTAATCATTACCTATATGAGGAGCCATGCCACTATGAATATTTTAAAGTAGTAATTAACTTTCTGTAAATCTGTTTTATATATAAAAATCTTAACTCAGTTATCTAGTTTCCTGTTTAATATTGACAATAAATGTTTCCAGTTAAAAATGACACGTCCAACCTCGTATTACAGACTTCTGCGTCTCCTCCCAGCACAGCGACCAGTGTCTGGCAGATGGGAGGAGGCGGCTGGGATCTGTGAAACAAGCACTGAGCTGGATTCAGGGCTGTGAGAGGCCACACAAGCATCCTGCTGCTGGTTTACGTGGTCACCTTTCTGTCGTTTACAGTAAGCTGTATAAAGGAAGAATGTGGCTGGTGGAAAGGTGCTCAAGATTGGCCGCTGAGAACTTGTACCCGATGTTCTTCTGCGTGGTGAAACCTGCTCAGACGTTTGCAGTGTCACTTTTGTAGCCTTGGGGCAGTTTTAGACAGCCGTTACGGTGAAACCCGGTCGTAAAGTTTGTAGCAGGGAGCCGTGGCTGTCGTGTGGGACAGCAGAATGATTAATCCACAACGTGGATCCACGACGAGTTGAGCGATGATCAAAACTTAATTGTATATTACTGATCTCCAGGTCAGCAGTCCCAGAAGTACAGTTTGTTTGAAATGGAGGGAGTCACAGTCAAAGATGTTCAGTAGGAAGGCTGGTACCTGCCTTCGTGAGCAGCTCTGCCAGCTCGGTGATCGCTTGCTGCAAAGTGAGAGCCTGCCCTCCCTTGGCTCTTGGCTTGGACTAATTGTGACACTGAGCCGGTACAGAAGGTAACCGAACTCTACAAATTATTTCTCAGTCTGAAAAAGGTCAGGATAACTTTGTGTTTTGTTCTCTTTAGTGCTATCTGTGACTTTTTTTTTAGCTTGAAACCAAAGGGGCAATACATAACGAATGCAGAGTTAAAGGAAATCAGAGCTTCAGAAAAGAAAGATTC
Source organism: Ardeotis arabs (assembly GCA_011801015.1). Classification (NCBI taxonomy): domain Eukaryota; kingdom Metazoa; phylum Chordata; class Aves; order Otidiformes; family Otididae; genus Ardeotis; species Ardeotis arabs. The sequence goes on from JAAGAY010148527.1 coordinate 14,000, forward strand.
TCTGGCGGGAGCCTGAGTGATGGGAGAGGAGACATCCAAGCAGGGAAAAAAAAAAAAAGCCTCATTTACTGTGTCCAGTAACTGCATAGGTACGGTGTTTTTAAAATTAATGAATAAAATATGCTGTATAATTTCCAAGTATTATTAGCAACACAGTTTTTTTTACTCGATAGTCATCTTATTTATACAGCCATCTTCCCACATTAAAAAAAAAGCAAAGGGTGTAATTTCTGATTACCATACACTTTACACATTATAGATATCTCTAGACAAAACAGTGATTTGATATCAATAGAGAGAAATTGGGGTGCCACTTTTCCCACTGAAGATGGAGAAGATGGATTGTATCCCAGATCAGAGGTATCTGTTTCTTTCCAGTGACAATAAAAGGGTTGGGACGGCTGAGGTACACATCACACTCACTGATGCCTAAACTTCCTTAGGGTTCATCCTGCTCCCAAAGAAACCAAATGCTGGTGTATGTGACTCCTTCAGGAGTGTGCGTACCGGTATGTGACAGGAAAAACCCCGGCTCGTCCTTGTGTCTGAGGTTCGGGGGAAGTAACGCTAACAGGGGGTCTTGCAGGAGTAGGACTCAGCTAATGAATTTACTGCACAAAGATTTTTCTTCCTGTGTTTTTGTACAAGCTGCTAGTACAGTGGGACCCTGATTTCAGTTCAGGCTTTCAAGCACTGCAGTAATAAAAATAAACACAAACATACTTGCACAGGGAAAAAAAAAAGTTATTTTTTTAATTCTGCAGTTGCTTTTTGTGAACCTTGTGACCCCTGGCCACCTGTGTGGGTTTTTTTGTGTTTTTTTTCATAAGTCATAAGCAGTATGGGTCGTTAATCTAGGAGATCTAACGAGCAGGCAGTGTACCTTTACATTTATGAGGTGCATGTACTATCACACACCCTTCCAGCAAACGTCTGTTCTGTGCTTCTCAAGGGATGGAGTTACCACTGTAAAAATGTAGCAGGAGAAGGGAAAAAAAAAAGCCAACTTTTGGAAGGGTGCTGAGGCATTTCAGCAGCACGGTTCCTGCTGGGTGATGCTTCGCTGGCTCTGCGTTGCAGCTCTCTGGATGAAGGAACCCGAGCCGTGGCTCATCCTACGCTCGAGCGACCTTCCTTGGTGAGCGGGGACCTGCTACGGGAAGTGGATGGGCTTCAGTGTGTCTGTGAATTACCAGAGGCTCTTAAGCCAAATTGTTATTTTTACTTCATTAATTAGAATGTCTCCATACTGCAAACAGGGATGGTTTTACCCAAAAACAGATGGCTTGCTCCGTAGGAAAGCTAACAACGTGAAAATACCAAATGCGCTGTTCACTGATTAAAGTTTTACTTGTGTTGCTACATTGAATGGGTTTGCATCTGTTATAAAATATGAAAAATTACAGCTTACATTTTGAATAATTTAGCAGATAAGGCAAAGCACAAAAGGTAAAGCATGTAATTATCTGCCTGACCTGATTTTGTGTGGAAAGATTCACTGGCTTTATTTTGGTTTCTGTTTTTAAAAGAAAAAAATCGTTTTCAATGTTGCAAATTGAAGGAATAATTGTCAGCGGGATTCAGAGGTGGGCGTGCGTCGCGGAGCGAGGCAGGGAGCGGTGAGGAATGCTGAGGAGGTGGATGGTGCTGGGGTGGTTCGTGTGTCTCTGCTTCAGGATGCAGGTAGAGGTGTTGGAGCACAGATGTTTAAAATGTTTAAAAGCTATGTAACCTTTTCCAGAGCTTAAACAGTATGTGAAATGTGTGCCTCTTGTGTTTAAATGTTTACAAAATGTCTTGTGGAAATGCTGATTTAGGTGTAGAAGAGTTACCTTTTAAATGATTTGTTATGGCAATCAAATACAAGATTTTTTTTTTTTTCTTTTTAAACTGAAACACACCCTGCATGTCTCTTCATCCTTTCTTCCTCCTCCTCTTCTCCACCTTTTTTGTTTGTTCACTTGGTTTTGTGTGTAGGATAATGCTGGAGAGTATTAACAGAGGAGTCTGGGCTGAGATGTGGAAAATCACAGGAACAAACAGTTAATATTTTGTTGATAAGCGTAATGTTCATTTTGCATTGTGAATAGCCAAAACATAGGGGAAGTAGGTGTTTGTTGGGAAAGGGCTCTTTCCTTGAGGCTGTTAGATCTTGGCTCTGGAGAGGGAAGGGAAGGAGGGATTGATGCCATGAGGGTTTGCGTGTTTGTGAACTGGAATAAATAGAATCTTTTTTTGTGATGAAAATGTTGACTTTCAAACTCTGACTAATGCTTGGATGGACAGTTTTAATATTGTATATAAGCAGCTTGTTTTATTTATAAATGTGACTACATATTTAATTATTTTTACTTACGTTACTGGAGTTTAATAATCTATTTATTCACTCAGTTTTGTTCTGCTTGGTTCATTTCTCATACGTACCTGTTCCCCACCCTTTATTTATTGCGGTATAAACTACAGTTCAAGGAAGAAAGCCCCAGTTTGAATTTAATAGTGCTCATTTCTTGGTTCAGTTAAATATTCTGCATAAACCAGACGGACATCCCTGCTTCCTCTCGGTGCCTAAGTCGTCATCTTTTTCAGATGCCGCTTACCAGTAACGGGCTTGAAATCAGAATGATGCAGCAGATCTGCAGGGGCTAAGAATAGCGTACAGTAGTAGCAGGAGTACATCTGCAGGTATAGCCCACATACCGTCAGAGATCTGCTTTCCCTCGCTCTTAGCCCTTTGGTGGCTGTTACACAACAGCGGTTTGCAGGTGAAACCAAGGTGAGTTATCTCCGTTACAAAGTACGGCGATAACGACTTTATCTGTGCTCTCTTGCAGCACCGTGAGGGAACGGTAACGGCAAGGTTTTGCGTTGACTGGTTTTGTTTTATTTAAGAAGTAGAATTAATAGTGATAACGGCTTCAGTTAGACATCTCCTTCAGGCTGTTCCATCTCCCAGTCCTCTCCTTCTCATCTGTAAGTGTCCTGAAAATTTTCGCTTTAGTCCTTGGTCGTGTTGCTGCACAACCCCAATGTGCTCTGCAGGACCAGGTTATGCCAGGTTATTCCAGATTATTCTCTGGGTTAGATGAGCAAAGCCAAGATAAATGGTTTGAAATCTTCCAGAAAAACAGGGGGGAAAAAAAGTTTCAAGTTAGTCTATTAAGTGTGAAAGGAACGCAACTCTTGGCGGGTTTTTTAAGCGCTGGCTGATGAAAGGCCTTGCAGCAAAGACAGAGGCTCCTGAACACAATTTCACCATTAGTCTCAAAAATATTTAAATTTGGCTTTAGAAATTTGTCATTTTGGACTTCAGAGGCACTTCCAACGAGAACACTTGGTAATTGGCATTGGGACAGCAGGATGTTGCGGTCAAAACAAGGCTGAGTGATTCTCTGTAACACCCTTGGAAAGGGGAGGACAGCGCCTGGTGGCCTTTGTGTCTTCGTTATTCGTGGTTAGACGTCCAGCGAGATGCAGCTGTGATGATGTGCTCAAATGAGTGTCCTCTGCCCTTTAATTGGAAATGTAAAAAATCCTAGCTGGACGATGCAGCTGCTTTAGCCTCTTTCAAATCACAGTATTTCAGCCCTCTTTTTACTACTGAACTGCTCAGGAAGTGTGAAAATAGCGTAGGTATGGTGATGATTTAATGAGGAAAGAGAAACTGTCCTGCCCGAATCAAAGCCAGCAACAGTGAATCCGAAAAATCAGGTAATGGCCCTGTCTGTGCAAGTGAATTTCCCGTTATAGAAATGAGCTGTTCCTGCCACATTTTGCTTTTCAGCTGATTTTTCTAAGTTATCTGATATGCTAATAGAGAAGTAGGCTGGAGACAGACGTTTCTTGGTGTTAGGTGCTGAAAACAAAATGGCTGGTGTGTGGTGGTGCTGCAGGATTGCAGATGAAGAGCCAGCTGCAATTAAGTTGTTTCTGTTGAATAGAAATTAAGCAAAATACAATGGTTTTGACTGGTTGGGCAGCTGTTATTGGGATGGAAGACAGGGAAACAGACTTAAATTAAGTAAATTTACAAACAAGTTTGCAGTTACTACTAAAAATAAGTTTTTCTGTTTGGAAATAGACCCTAGATGTGCTCCCACTGTGCAGCTATGGAATGTTATTTCTGTTCTTACACGTACATTGACCAGGACTTAGTGCTGGGTGCTCCTGTAAAAAAGAATGTATACAGGATGTAGAAGAAATGCTTCAATTTTTTTTTAAATAACTCTTTCTCCCAAAATATTAGTCTTCCCTTTTGAGAAGCCCCTACCTGGAGACTCACACGACCTCCTGGAGAACTGATTTTCCATCCGCTGAAGCAGAATGATCACCGCTGTAATTCTGAGAGCTGGGTGATCTGGGGTTGGTAACTGCACAGTACCTTTAACTTTGGGTCCCACTCAGATGAATTTGATTTAAAGTAGGATTAAAAAAAAAAATCTTTGATAGCCATATATTGAGTGCTGCAGCTGAAGTGGTCTTTTTTTGCAAACACTACTTTTGTTGAGCATATAAATGCTTTGGAACTTACACGTACTTTTGTCCACAACCTGGTGAAAAATGTCTTTTTATCCTGATCTGAGGAAACGTGTGGTTTCCTAAAGGAGAAAGGGGAAGAGGTGGGAGAATCGCAGGTGTCGCGGTGTGAAATACGAGCAGGTGAATGCTGCGGCTTTAAGGCTGAAGGGTTTCAGAGCATGAGCTGTGGTAAAATATTTTTCTTTTAAGTTTGTTTAGTGGAAAACTATGGGCACAAAATTTATGTGACTGTTTAGTCAACAAGACTGAGGCTTTTGTAAGAACATTTCCTATAATGGACCCGAAAGGTGAGCTGTGGAGGTTCTCAGGGTGCCTCAGCTCATTATCCCTTTTGATCTAAAAAGTACAGGCTGCATAAAGATTTTAAATTTTAAATGTCTTAATATGGTATGTTCATAAGATTGTAAGGTTTAATTTATTTCAAAAGACTTTTGAGGGCTGTGCGTGTTTACAGGAGAGGCAGAGCTCGTTAGCGATGGGCTGTGCTGTGATTGTGGGTGAAGTGGTTCTTAGGTGTGAGTCTCGCCGACCCGTGAGAAGCGTACGGTGTGTAGGGAGGGGAGGTACGGCTCCTGGCGTCAAAGGGTTTGTTCATTAGACTGGATGCTTCTTTCTTAGCAACTGAAATGTGTTTTTAAAAAAATCTTCTTTTGCAGGCTTCCATTGTGTTCGTAACAGTATTGCTTGGAGAGTTTTGTGGATGGGTGGGGAGGGAGGTGGAGATGTTTTGATAAAAATAAAACTTAATTTGCCCAGTAGCTAGTGAAGGATTGTAATTAGGATCAGCTGGGATTACGAGTGGTTTGGCATGTAACCCTTGTCACTGCCAGCTGGCTCAGCGGGAGATTAAACGTGCTGATCTTCCCTGAGGTGTGGCGCGAGGGGCTGTGGTTGGAGGTACCATCGAGGAAACCCAACAGGAGCTTGCATTGGAGATCTTCTGCAGAAGCTGCCCTGATGCAGTTTGGACCATCCAGCACCAGTCAGTAAGACAGAAATCTCAAAGCCTTTCTTACAAGGGCTCTTGAGGGACAAAGTATTGTCACTGATCGAAGTGGGATCAGTGGATGTTTGAGCATTACTGGAGAAGTATTTTTTATGTCTTGCGTTTCGTGGTCATGACCTAGTCATCTAGATGAGAATCAAAGCTTCAGCATGGTGCCAGTGTTGTCACAGTTCTCCCTTTCCTCATGTAGAGAGCTGTGGCTCAGCTTTATGCTGCAAACAGCTCCAGATTTTAGTTTGACTCCCTAGAAGCGTCCTTCAGATCATCTGCCTGACCAGTGCTAGCTCTGACCTTTGCTTTGAGGTCTGGGGAGCTTACCCAAAGCGATGGTCTGTAACGGGTTTCAGGGTGTGCGGGGGGTGGCTGTGGTTGCGTTTCTCTGATCTGATAAAGCTTTAGCTGAAGGGTTTCCGTCACTGTCTTTCGTTTCCTTTCCCCGTGTGGTCAATTTATGTATTTCAGCAATTTGGGCTTCGCAGCCAACCAAGACAACGGCCCGTTGGCACTGCGATACGGACTCTCAGATGCAGATGTTTCTCAAGAAGGTTTTGGGATGTGAAATAATTATTTTGTGTCTCTGGTAGGATGATTCAATCTTTGCTAAGGCTTCATTTTTATAGCAAATCTTAATGTATGGTTGTGTTTGGTAACACTGTAATCTTACAAAAACCAACCAACCAACTGAAACCAAGTATCTAATGTAGATAAGAACTTTCTTTAGAAACAGTTGTTGAAATAAAGGAGAGCCCCTCACTTGTCCTCTGGTCGCTGCTGTAAGCAAGAGGGCAGGCCTCTGCTACAGTAATAAACAAGTCTTTGCTTTGATCTTACGCAGTAAAAGCTCACGTTTTGAGGGTATCACAATCTTAAACTGCTGTTAGCCTGCGTTGGGGAGGTTGTGTTTGCTGCTACCTGTGCGTGGCGGACATCGCCGGGTACGCGGGAGGATGCCTCACCCCACCTCCCTGGGCCTGCAGTGATGAGGTTCACGTTGCGTCCCAGCCCGCGCGGTGCCTGTAGGTGGTTTTGAAGCTCAGGTTCTGCGACAGTTCGTGATCTCAGGCTTCCATGTGGACCACAAGGATTGTGTTCAGAATGACCTGGGTTGGAAGAAAAATGCCCCAGAAGGGGGCAAAACCCACACTCCAGGCCAGAAAATGATACCCAGCAAAAACCTTCACCGCTGTGGCTGTTTGGTGCTGGGCGTTGTGGTTGCAACGTTTTGCTCATTGTTATCTTTTGTCGAAAAATGGTTTTTCTTGGTTGAGTGGTAAAAACTAACAGGGGCCCAAGGAACGGCTTTTCCGGCGTCCTGGAGAGCTCATGGCCTTCCTCCCAGGTGCCGGTTTGAACAGAAGATCCACGAGCATGAGTGTGCAGACTTTGTTTTTAATATTAGAAGAGAGGAAGGGAAAAAAAGAGGTGGTTAGAAACATTTATACCTTATTCATTAGGTGGGCATGTGGAGCAGCAGTCCAGCTGGGAGAGTCTGTGGGTGGAGGGGAACATGAGGTGGTCATTAGGAAAAGCGGCGCTTCCTTCGGAGAACGAGTGAGGAAGTAGGGGCAGGTTAGGGGCAGTTGTACTGGGGATAAAAGAACAGTTTGTTTTTCAGAGAAACAGACCAAATAAAACTGTAGTGAGCTGACAATGATAAAAAAATTAAAATGAAGGAACTCAGTAGAGCTTATTCATATTTTATCTGCCCTCCAGCATAAGACTTCTTGCGTCAGCTGAAATTTTTTTTCCCAGTAGTTTCAAGTCTTCCAACCATCTCCTTTCCCTTCAGAACAGCAGCAATCTTAAATAATAAAAACTTTAAAAAGAAAAAAACCCTTGATCCATGTTATGGCATTATAATACTTTAGTTCTTAAAATTCACACGCATATTCTAGCAGACAGGTCTGGGGCTTTCCTGCTGCGCAGCGTTTTTTGCAGCGCAGATGTCTGTGCGTCCTGTGGTTATGATATATGATGGTCAATTATTCTTCTTTAAAAGAAATTCCCTGAAAGTGATTTATTTCAGAAAAGCCGTCTGAGCACATAGTTTTGCTGCCGTTGATGTAGATGCTCTTGCGTGTGCTCTGGACAGTACAAATGGGATTTTTCTGGGGCGGTTGGGAGGGCGCGTGTGCAGAGGCACAGCCACTGAGACGCAGTAAGTGGAAGTTCTGCGGTACTGCCGCTCTTCTTCTGTGGTTCTCACCTTCCCGAGGGGTGTCAGGTATCCCGATCCGTCTTTGGGAGGGGGAAGGAGGATCACCCGCTGTCGCTCTCGTGGAACGCTGTTGGTGACTCCACTGGTGTCATTGCAGTTACCTGCTTTCTGTTGGGCAGCAGGGAAGTGATGAAACTAAAAGTATTTTGGGGCATTCTTGGGGATCTTACAAGTAAATCCTTTATTTATTTTGGCCCGGAGTTAATTTAAAAGTTCGTGCTCCAGTGGGCACAGTGTTTATGTAGGACTTTCCTCTGACCTGTAAAGGTTTAAGAATAAACTAATTGACGTACACGCTTTTGGGTTTTGCCACATAAAAATGAGTTGCTAATGTGAATATAGACATTAGAAAAAAATAATAGTGATTAGATTATTTTATTGACAATGATTTACTCTAGTTGCTTTCCTAACCCGGACAAATTGGAGCCTTGACAGCCCAGGTCACTGACGTGGGACCACTGCAACGCCTCGTAGCATCAGCTGCTGCGCCAAGGGGGTCTACAGCAGGTTCTTCTGGCTCAGAGGACGGTTTAAGAAATGTTTAAAGGGAACAAAAGGTCTAGTTGGGCATCTCCTTACTACGTTTTCTTTGGAATATTACACAGATTAAGAAACCAGTTTAGAGGTGGTTTTCTGGTGATCAGCCCTTTGAAGTTTTGAAAAGATTCTTGTCTTTCCAAAGGGCAATCAGAGTATAGCTTAAACTTTGGAATGTGTTTAAGGTAAAACCGGTTCTGTCGTCTTTTTCACAGGTGTACTGTGTGTTGGAGTGGGGCTGACACCTAGATTATCCCTCCTGACAGGCTGAAAGATGCGTTATCACCCTTTAAACTTGGAGCTGGCTATTGGTGTGCGCTGCCTGTACAATTAACGAGTGTGCTTGTCTGTATTCCTGCTGTTAGTCACTGCGGTGACACGCAGTTACATCATGGGAACCAAAACATTGCCTTTGGAACAAGAAGTTTTCTTGGAATATAGACGAGTCTGTTTTGGTGGAACGCAGCTCCGTTGCCTGGCGCTGATGCACTGGGTGGCTCGGGCAGGCTGCCGACTGTTTTCTTGCTGTTGCTGTGGTGCGTTATAAAAAGATAAGGAGGAACGGCAGGTGCCTGAGCATCTCCACAGCTCTGCTTTAGAGCCTTTTAAGTTCATTTTGTTGCAGCTTCAGACGCAGTTTGAAGCTTTCCTTTCAGCTTTGGATGAAAAAGGAAAAGGTGAGTCATGCAGGTAGCTGTGCTTGCTCCGTACAGTTCCTCATCAACGTGCTACAGAAGGATGAAAATTAGGAAGGGCAGAGCCGTAAGTGACCCGATCTCAACTGATGGTGCGTTGAGTAGGAGGGGTTGGACCTGCTGAATGGCAGAGGTCCTGGCGTAGATTGCTCTGTGCGCCTCGGTTTCTGACGTCGAGGACACACAGTCCCAAAGGACTTTAGTTAAAAGACAAACAAAAAGCATTTAGGTTTTTTTTTTTTAAAAAAAAAGGCAAAACCAACATGCATTTCTAAATTCTCCTGCATGTGACTCAAGAAGAGGGTAAATAAAGATCTGTTCAAGTAAAACTTTTTTCTCTTTTTTTGCACCCTGAGTGTTTTCTACTGTTCACAGACTGAAATTAAGCTCTAGACAAGGATTCAGGGATTGATTTGTTCTTGTTGTGCTACCAGGAGTAATAAGGAATCTGTAGAATCTGCAGCCAGTCAGTATCCCTCTGTCCTTTAATGGAGATGAATAAATACAATTACCAGCCTGGTAATGCCTGATGACAATTAAGAAGAAAGGATTGAGTTTGGTTGTGTAATGTATGAGACTGTTCTAGCTAACCTAAATACGCGATGCAGCTATTCGAAAGACTTAATTTTCATTAATTGCTCAAGCAGCTGTGTGACTTGCCAAATGCAAGAAGAATTAGGTGTAAGGATGACGCTGTTTCTGCGTACAACCAGATATATCAAAACTGAATGTGCACAAATTTATTATTTTCCTTGTTATCTCCTTTCCTCCAGCTCCCCGAGGAACTGAACACATATTATACTATGTGTGGAATTTAGGAATAGGGTGGATCTTCTTAACCCAGGGAGAAGGGATTCTTTTGTCCTTAGAAAACAAAATAAGGGTGTTTTGAAGTGTGCTTTTACCTGGGTAGCACAATTTACGTGCAGCTGAGGTGGCGAGGAGCACTCGGTTCCTGTTGGGCTGTGAGTGAAGTGTGTAGGAGGGAGGTTTCTGGAGCACTTGGGTGGAAGTCCAGCAAAGTCCCCTGCAAGAGCAGACTTCTTCACCCACACGAGTATTTACAGAAGCAGACTGCAGTCTCCCAAAGTAAGAGGATGTTGGAAGAGCAGCACTTGCCCGAATGCGATGCCGCAGGGAGCGGTTGCGGAGGCAGCTGGTGGTGTGATCTTTTACTCCAGTGCCTTGCACGTGGAACAGCGTGCGCTGACAGAACCCGAACTCCCGCGCTGGTGCTTCAGACAGCTGCCGAGCCCGCTTAGATTCGTGGTGCGTAGCTCGCTTTGAAAGCAGCAGGTGATCTGCTTTAAAAGGCTGGGGCTGATCCCGCCTGGAAGGTGCGTCCCGAGCAGTGGAGCGGAGGAAGCAGGTACGCGTTCTGCGGAGCGCGTGAGGTAATGGTGTTATGGGAATGGCTCGGCTTGCCAGGCAACCCGGGGCTGCTGCTTTGTCTGTAGATGTCGACGTGGGGCTGAAGCGCGGGAGGTGTTATCTCTGCAGAATTGAGTTCTCCCGGGCGAGCGGTCGGACCCTCCCAGTGCAGCCGTGCCGCTGGGTTACAGGGTGTGTTTGCTGTATAAGCAGTGGAGTTCCCTTAGAAGGATTGGGGTTTTTCTGTTGATCCTGGGAGAACGACAACTTTTTCATTATTTGGGGCCACGTTATTTGCTTGAGATTTTGCCCGGCTTTTTGCCATTAGTGGCCGCAAAGATCATGAGTTGGGTGAGTTTACATTTTATGAGCTACTTCAGTGTTGACTGTTCAGTGCTATTTAAATTCAGAAACACCATGAAATGACTGTGAAAAAGGAAGGCTTTTATTTGTCAGCATCTGTGTTTAAAGCCTGTGTAAACAGATTAAAGATGTGGATACTGTAACGGAGATAGATGGATAACCCTCCTTCTCCCTCCCTCACACAGCTGATTGCTATTAGCTGGGCGCTCACAGGCTTTTAGGAAGCCTCCCCCATTTGTTTTTCTGAAGTACAGTTTGCTGTTCAGCCCGTGTCCTCATTAAATAAAGCGTTTACCTGCAAAGCGGCGTGCCTGATGAGGGAAGGGGGGATGATGCTGTGCCTGCCTGTTTTTATTCATGTGTGCAATTGCATTCTGATGATCGACATAGTGCAAGTTGTTAGCAGGGTACAGCTTGAATTCTTTTGCTTTCTACCACTTTTACACATTCCTTGTAAGTGCCAGACTCTGTCCTTCACGTGCTGCGATACGGGGTGCTGGGAGCTGTGGGAAAAGTCGGCTCAGGAGCAGCTCCTGCCAGTCACGTAAAGCACCTGGGCCTGAAACGTCTCCGAAAGTGGAGGGGTTTGTAGTTCTCCAAAAATGCACGGGCTGTGGGATTTCTGCCAATGGATCCCATGGGGTGTTTTTGCTGGGGCTGTGGATGGATCTCATTTTGGTAAAATTCACGAAGATGCTGAGTGCAGGGGAAGGTAAGTTAGGCCCGGGGGGCAAACTGCTCAAACCGTCAGCGGGATAATTAATCTGAGCTAATCAGATCTGAGGTCATGCACACGGGTGTGTGTACAGGTACTTACAAATGAGGGAACAATGTCCTGGACAACAGGGGTGGCAAAAAGGTTGCATTTCCAGTTGGATGCTGTGACAGAAGGGCCGGTGAAGTGTACGGGTATGTGTGCAGTGAATTCTTCAGCAGGGTGAGCGAGAAGCTGGGTTTGTGCGCAGGACGTCGGCGAGGACAGGCGCGCTGGGCCGCGGTCGGCGCTGGTGTCAGCGTTTTGGGAAAGGGGTTGCAAAATGAGGGAGAACACAGAACGCCACGGCGGGCTGCAGGGTGCAGGGAACGAAGCGTCACGTCCTGGGAGACCGGGGGATCTGGGTGGGAAGGGTGTCGGAAAGTGGGGAGCTGACTTAACTGTGCTGTGAAATCCTTGGGTGAAAACGTGAGGGCTGTAAGGCCCCTCAGTCTGCTACGGGCTATGTAACATGCAGCGTGTAACAGAAACTGGAATGGGAACTGGAAAGGATGAAGAAAGGCACGCTGCTTGAATAGTCGTGGAAGCTAGCTGAAAGGAAGCGACTTTTTTGGCAGCAGGGGAGCAGATACCTTCAGTCAAACATAAGTGAATGAAATCTGTGGCTTCTACTCTGCAGAAAGTTGGACTAGGCCTTCCTGGATTTTAACAGGAATCTTATCTTAAAAGAGCAATAATTCCCAAATAGAAAACCAGGAATATGTGTCTGTGTGTATACATATATGTGTGTATATACATTAAAAAAGTTATCACTCGGTTGTTTGTGAGGAAAAAGTCTTGCAGGAAGTGCCATGCCTGATCTTAGCGCGCTGCTCGCATGGGCTGGCTTCTTGCTGATGTCTGCTGTTTCTGAGAGGCTTGAAAATTGCTTCTCGCAAACAAATATTTGTTTGCATTAGCTTTGCATTCCTCTGTGGATCTGGGAGTAGAAGGTACAGTGTTTACTAATATTTCTATTACAATGCACAAAGCACTTGAGTTATTACGTGTTCTTTCTTTTAAAGAAGCTGGATCTGTGCAAGCCAGGAAAGAATGAGATAATCAGGTGAATTTGTACCTGCCCATAAAACCGCAGTGCTTTGACAGATGATTTCCTCGTTACGTATTCAGGTTGAGTTTCCCTCCTTTTGACACTGCTGCTCCATCTTTGCAGGAAACCATTCAAGTTTATTACTAGTCCATCAAATCTTGTTTCATCTTTATGACTAAGCTGAGCCTAAACGCGTGTGAGCCCATCTCGAGGCATGGACATTTTTTTCTCCTGACCTTCCAGCGCTGGCTGACAGCTTACAGCTCTGGGTGCTGATGGGTGCTGATGCCCCCAGCCCAGGAGAGCCCGGTGCAGCCCTGCCTTCAGCACTGCCGCCACCCGTGCAGCTTTTTTTAGAGCATCAGAAATAAATTGGGACAGTTGGGGTGGGTGTGTTTTTTTCTTTTTTCTTTTTTTTTTTTTCTTTTTTCTTCTCCACTTGTGACCTACTGTGAGTTTGGAAATGGGGTACGAAGCTGAAAAACTAGCTCTCCTTTCATTCCATCAAGGACAGCTTTTTGTGCATTCCTAATTTGGCTGCTCATTTAAATTTTCTGATAAGTCAGACTCATGTATCATTAAATATTCTCTTAACCTGAAATCTGTAGGTTACTTTAAGACAGGTCATGGTGTTAGCAATTCTTCAGAATTTTTCTTCTGCATCTCCAAGCAAATAGTAGGCTATATTTTTAAGTCTGAAAGCCACTTAAAGTAATGGATGGCTTGAATTCTGCTTACAGTTTCACGGGTTTGTGCAATATGCTGCACACCTTCCTGCATTTCATGAGTTTTATACGATTAGTCTGTCGAGCTCTTTAATAGCTGCCTGTTTGAGGAAGCTAACACGAAAACTTAGTCATAATTTATTTAATCAGCAGAACAGCTGCTTCACTGCAAACTTTCATTAATAAACTTCAAAGTTTGTCTACATAAATGGAATAATTTTAGCACTAACAGGTTTCTCCATGATCTTCTGTATAGCAGTAATTTAAAAAGTGTAATTATTTTACGTCATGTAATGCTATGCAAAGTTTGGTCTCATTAAATTAAATGCTCAACAATCTCAATTTTAAATTACCAAGCGAAACAAAGAGAAGTATAAACAATTTTTTTTTTTAGCAGATAATTTACACCTCATCCCGGTAGTGGGGACAGCATGAGAGAAGCGTAACAGCTAATGAAGTCGTGATAGCAAAGGCAGACTGAACGCAGAGTCGCTGCTGAGCCTGGGCACAGGCAAGATGACGAACGTTTTGAGCAATATACGTCAACAGACGAGTGAAAGACATCGGTGCGTGTGGTCTTGATATAGTTTAAATCCTAAACTATTGATCCGGGTTACGTTGGTACATTTTCAGGTGTTTACAGCTTGATTTCACAGCAGTAAATGGCGCGGTGCTGGCAAGCACCTCTACACCGGCAAAAGGGAAATAGCTTCAGAAGATTATCAGCAAAATTATTCTGGTGAAAAAGCACACCCTGTAGCTGATATAATTGTGCTGAAAGAAAACTGGCTAGGATAAAGAACGGCAAAATAAGAAGTTACCCAGAAAGTAAGGTGGGGTGAAGTGGTCCATGTGCAGCACGCCTGGGTGAGAGGGTCCACAGACCAGTGGGCTTCCAGTCTGAGATTTAATCTCACTTCTAGCGTTGAAAGTGGTCTCCTTGGCCGGTCTCAATCCTGTTTTGAGGTTGTTCTTGTGGCTTCCCGTTGTGCTGTGCCTGAGACGTGCCCGGTTTGGTGTTGGGGCTGTGCTGGGTCCTTGGTGCATGTGGAGGAGTCCCTGCTCCACTTGCGAGCTGTGAGGGTTTTCCTCCGAATCCCTCCGTGCGTTTAAGTGTGTGGAGATCACTTGTGGGAGAAAATGAAAATTACTTAGCCTAACAAGGTTCTCCCAGGTGAAATCCTGGGATTAACACTCCCTTCCTTGCCAAGTCCTGCCTGTAACTGGGAACGTGGTTGTGGAGGAGCAGGAGTTTCTGCAGCAGCCATGGAGACAGCCGAGCGGTTTTGCCTGCAGAAATGCATCTCCACATACCGGTTGTGATCCTCCGTTAGTAACGGGAATGTGAAGTCCCAGCTAAGTAACGTTACTGATGAAATCAACGGTGTCATCAAGATTGAGGCCCATGGACGAAAACTCGTATGTTGTAGAAATGCCGTTGAGTGAGCGTTAGAGGAGCTGCCAGCCCTTGCACGTCGAGGCGTTGGTTGGTAGGTCCTAATTTCACCTCAAAGGCTCCCGCGTGTTTCCCAGTCTTCTCTGTGGCAGCCTAGTGCTGTTCTCTGGAGTTTGCTGTGTCTGGGAAGGTGACAAGTCACTGGGGTGGCCTTGCTTGCTTTTCTCCAGGGAAGTAGGAGGAGGTTTGCATGGAAAAGAAGCAGATGCAGCAAAACGCCCCGCGGCTGATGGTTCTGGGGTGTCCCGTGCCACCTCTTGGCTCTGTCTTGTTTCCCATGTGAAAGATCAGCCTGCATTTTGGAAATTTGATGATCTTTGCCATGTTGCATATATTCTGGTTCAGTAAATTTTCCTCACAAGCTTGCAGGAATAAGGCTTGCGCACGATTCCTGGTCCCTGTTGCCTGCCGGAGGCCCACCCCAGCCGTGTCATTGCTTGCTTCTCCTGCCTTTTCCTTGCGAAGTTTCCTGGCGTTGTGAGGTTTTGGCTAACCTCTGCCGCGGATCCTGAGTCTGAGTTTTGTACCATCTGCTGCCATCAGATGCTTGCTTCTGTGGTGATAAGATACAGGCAGAGCACGTGAAAACAAAGCATCAGACTGTTTTTACCGATTTTTTTTTTTTTTTTTAATTATTTTTGATTTTTTTTAACAAGAAAAGTAGCAGGGTTTTTTTTTTTGCCATAAGGCAATGATTTTTTGCTTTCATTTTAAAACAGTTTGCATTTAGGGTATTGATTATTTCCACCATAAATAACTTGATTCTTTCTGATTACATTTTCTATCTTTATTTGTAGTTTTTCATCTTCCCTGTAATGGAGAAGGGATGTTGCTGTACACATTAATAGCATTAATGGGTGGGTTTCTTGCTTCACAAAATGCTCTTTGAAATGGGTGGCTTACGTAGCAGAATTTGCTGGAACATTGATGCCAGAGAAGTTCTTTGTTTCTAAAATTGTTTTCTTTCACTCTAGTGGCTTTTTGCCCTTGCCTGTGAATATTTCCTTCTCCATTGAAGATGATGGAGGAGAAGGGAAGGTATCCTTACTCTCCAGATGTGTCATCCCAATGTCATTTCAATTGGCAAAGAATGTTTCTAAGCCACCGTGTGTAATGTGCTAGTACGAGAGTGATTGTACCTCCTGGTTGATAAATCAAAAAAAACTACTATAAAGAGCTTCTGTGATTGTGTTAATTAGAGAGATTTATGCCTGTCTCTGCAAAGCAGTTGGTGGTGTTGCGTGCGGCTTGGTAGCGGCTTGCTGAGGCTGGTGCTGCGGTGACAGGCTGACCTGGCATCCCTTGGCGTGGGTGGGCTGGTTCCTGGACAACCAGAGGTGATGTACTAGCGCTTGGCTCTTCCTCCCTTTCCTTTTCTATACCCTTTTGTCTCGTTCCTGAGTTCTGCATCGTGCAGTACTCGAGACGAGCCTTTGGAAGTGCGAGTTTAGGCTGTGGTGCTGTGAAGTGCCGTCTGAAGTCAGCGTAGGAATCTCTGCAAACAGTTCAACGGACAGGACATCTGCTGCTGGGAGGAGATGGTAGCACGCACCTGTATATTGCTTTTCCTTTTGCATTTTATCAGTCAGGAGAATTTCTTGAATACTTATTAATTTCCTTAAAGCCCTAGCTGTCTTTATTTGTAAATGTGTACGTATGTACATTACTGCTACTGCTTGAGCAGGACCTGGGAAATAATTTTTAGAAATAATTACTCATAACCTCTTTTTATGTTTTCCTGTGTAATTGCGGTAGGTAGCAGTGTGAGTTGTATTTATGATCAAAGACTGTAACTTGGGACTGCGTACATCTGTGAAGCTTTTTCTGGTGTGGCGTAGCTCACAGGAGCCAAAGGAAGAAGATTCCCAAGGATGTTTGGGTTGCGGTATTGCTATTGCGATGTTTAAGCATAACTTTTAAAATTCAGTTACTCAGATTCAGGAGATGACAGACTGGAAGAAGGAATTTGGTTGCATTTGGTGGAGATACCTTTGATAAAAAGTTATAATGTGTTTCTAAAAACATAAATAGTGCATTCACTGGAAATGGGATAGAGGAGTGAATTTGGCTGCAGGACGAGAGTGCAGAGCGCGAGAAGAGCTGATGGAGAATTACACTTGGTGTTACATCTGTCCGAGGAAACAACGAGATGCTAAGTAGCGCAAGGTTTTCAGACGAGATTTTTTTGTTTTCTTTTCCCTTTTGCTTTTCCTTAGTTGTCTTACTGTAATGTTGCTCGCACATTCAGACTCAGTAATTAAATTACCCTCTTGAGTGCTAAAAGACACATCATTGTTTGGAGAGCGATAACAATTTCCATACCGCTCTGTCCAGCTGTCTGTAATTGTGATGGTACTCCACTGGCTATCGTGCACACGTTAAGCTGGAAGAGCTCAGTTTCAAACTGCCTGTGAGTTGTGACAGTCGAAGTGCCGGTACACTCTGCCAAAAATCAAATTCCTGTGGTAAGTCGTAGATGAATCGATGTGGTTGCCCCAGGTAATTGAATTCGGTCCGTCGGGGCAGGCACGGCGTGGTGGTCCGCAGGTGGAAGCGGGGACTCGAGGTCTGAGCAGCACCGCTGCCTGTCATCAATTTACTCTGATCTTGGGAAAATCCCTCCGAGGAGCGTTAGCGACAGTGCCTCCTCGTGCTTGTGTGGAAAAAATAACCGTTTGGTGGCCGTGGAGGTAATTAAGGGTGTGGGGGGACACGCTGGCCATAGCAGTTCCAACCATCAAACGGCTGTGTTAGCTGGTAGCAGAAAAAACCACTTTGAGCTCTAAAACAAGGTTAACGTAAACCTTTGCAAGTGCTTGAAGTATTTTGCTGGGGGTTTTGGGAGGCTGTGCTTGTGCTTTCCCAGGGAGCAGGGCGGCCGAGCAGCAGAGCGTCCCAGAGGCAGCAGCAGGAGCCGGCTCTGTCCCGCGCAGCGTTCCTGCGTGCGTGGGTTTGCGTTTCCCGTGCCGTGCCGGCCTTCTGTCTCCAGGTGCTGTACGGCAGTGGCGTACGGGGAGCGTCGCCTGGTCTGAGCGGGTACGTGCGCTGCTTCATCCGCAGGGACAGAGCTTGGGTGGCTTTTGCGTTGCCCTGGGTTCAGCTAAGGCCAAAAATAGTGTTTTCAACGTATCGGTTATGGGTGTGGGGGATTTCAGAGCCTTTTTCCTCAGCAATAGGGCTTTGAATCCCTGATAAATCCCTTCCACTGCACTCCTTGTGTCATTGCTCGGGATTGCTGGGTGCTAGCAGCAGGCTGCCTGTCACCAGACTAACCTATTTTGAGCTCCCGTCGCTTGTACCCATTTCACAACTAATTTTAGGACAGATGACCACTAAGCCGTTCTAAAAATGCTGCTTGAACTTTTAATTAGAGGAACACACACAAATGCAAAGACAAAATTTGCCCTGCAAAGTAGATAACTCTTGTCACTCTTAAGAAATGCGTATGTTGTATATAGTGTTAATTGTTTTTAGTTAATTACATTTTAACGTATTCAGTCAGTTGGAATAATTAGTGTATCTGTCATGGTTTTCATTTGAAGCTGAAAATGCTTGTGGTTGCTAAAGGTCCCAGACAGCCGTGTTAGAGCACACAAGTATTTTGTAATTTACAGATGGAGAGCGAAAGCGCGTCGAGGCGGTGATGACAAGGAGGGAATTCAGCAGTCAGTCACTGCCGATCCTCCTCCCCTCTCCTCGCGGGCGCGCGGACGCTGCCTCACCAGGCACCAAAAGCTCTCACAAACAGAGCGAGGGTTTTCCCACCTTGTGAGGAGGTGTGAAAAATGAACTATTGCGCTGTCTGTAGAGTTGTTCTTTGGCCGCCTTTTGAAATATTCTGGTTATTTTTATGCATTCCTACCTCTTCGCCCCCATCCGATATATATTTATTATTACGTCTATTCAGATTGGAAGGCGTAACAATCCAGAACTCGTTCTGCTTGTGTGTGCTGACACCGGGTTTAGGTCTGGACTAATTCACTTTGAAAGAAAGACTGCCTTATCCCGAACCGGAGGAGCCCACCCCTTTCACATGGCTGGAATGATATTTTGTTCCGCTGCGAGAAGATAAACAATTTGTGCTGTAATGTAAATGAAAACATGTTTGTTTTCGTATCTTCCCGGTTTAGCTCTAGATTGTGCCTCGCGGGAGCTGCTGGTTACTGAATAAGGATAATTGGAGCTGTTTCACCACCGTGGAAGCTCCTCTGGGCGTTGTGGCTGAGGCACGTTTACGATGAGGTGGAGGAAGGCTGAGGTGTGCTGGGGCAGAGCGGGAGCGGCTGGTGAGGTCCATGGGAGGCGGCGAGGCCTGGGGAGGAACCGGAGAGCAGCGTGTCTGGGAGGGGTGGGCTTGGTGCTCCTCCCAACAGTGATGGAGATGGGTTCCTGTGTCACCGCGGTCGATAACGAGATCGGGACGGTCAGAGCAGGAAGCGAGAAGCTGCACCGTGGAGAGGAGGAAGGGCGAAGGGACGGTCCCGTCTCTCTTCTCTCTGCGCCGGAGCAGGGCTGATGCAGTGCCCGGGTGGTAACTGCTTCAGAGCGACTTCGCCAGCTTCTGGTTCTGCCCAGGCACCTCGTTATGGGCATCTTTACAGTTTCTTGTATGATAACACTCAGGAACTCCAAGCTACAATTTTTTCTGTATTAGATCTGCAGTGGATCAGCCTGCCTGCTTGGTCAGTAGCAGCAGCAAGGAACGGGGCCGCAGTGCTGACACCTTGGTCAAAACCGTTCCTTTCCATACCAGTTTCCCAGGTTGAGTTGTTGGTGCTGCAGATGGTGGAAGCTTGGATTCCAAGGTGTATTCCTCAGGCTGGAGTTACATTTTTGTTGTGTGATGTAATGCTGATTCACTAATGAAGAGCCTGTCATTTGTGAGAGAAATGCTTGGGAAAGATCCTTTGGGCTTTGAGGAATTGCCTGGGCCGTGGTTGTGGTGCAGTTTGCTTTCCAGAAAGAGAAATCGAGGGGAGAGGAGGTCCAGGTTAACAGTCTGGGTGGGCAGCGTACCTCGTTTACCTGTTAACATCATTTATCTTCTGGGTGTCACGCGGTTTGTTAACAAAAGGTCTTCATCGACTTGTCAGAATGAAAATAAAAGTTAGAAATAAAATGCAAAATGGTGCAGTAGTAATATTTTGCTAGATGGTGCTGGGAGCGAGTTGTCCGGTCCTCTCTTTTTGAGAGCAAAGCAGATATTTTATCTGAAATAAGTGAATTATTATTTAATGTGTTTTCCACCAAGGATAAACTTTAAATTTCTTCCAAAACACTATTTTAAGTACTTGCTCACAAATTCTGAGAAGAACATATTTTCTGTCATGAAATCAATATTGTGTCCGATCATTAAGCCTACTTATTGCCTTGTCTTGTAAAAGAGATGATGCTTGCATTGAATGCGACGCCAGTGAAGTTATTTCTGACTGGGGAGGTCTGATCAGCTTTCTCCAAGCCATCCGTTGCAGTTCCCCAGCCGCCATCGAGCGGGCGGATAAAAGTCCATCTCTTCTCTCCCCGTTCATGTTTCCGCACAACGAGTTCTGAAGAGGCGAGTGCCTCTTACTTTTTCTCCTGAGAGTTGTAACCATGACTTTTTTTTATCTGCTCGTCCTGGGTGATTCTGAATTGCCCTCGTAGGAGCTTGAAACATAATTTCAGACAAATAATGATAAGTTGATGCACGTAGATTGCTGCAAATTGGTGCCTTTCTGATTTGGTGACAGCCAACATTGCATCCAGCTGATGGCTTCCCACACCGCCCGGTAACTTTCGTGAGTTTCCAAAAAGACCAGCTTTACGTTGATTTAAATGATGAAAACAGTGAAGAAGTGAGGCTGCTTCTGTCCCTGTTAGTAACTAGATTGAAAGATTGTTCATCAAAACAGTTTTAGGGACAAGTACTGAAAACTTCAGCAGTGAATCTGAACAGGATTACTCAGCTGAAATGCAGGGCACGTGGATGGTGACGGGGCTGGATTTTTAGAAGCGCTGATGTGATTTAACCCAAATCCCAGCGGCAGTGAATGGGACGCAGGGAGTCTGAACAGATCCGGTTCTTTGGGAAGTTAACTGTGGTAATCTAATTTCATATTGAGTTTGTGTCCTGTCGTTTCTTTTCTTGGTTCTGTTTTTAAACGAATGTGCTGCTGTAGAGGAGGGTTACTACAGCGTTTGGTCTGTGTACGGCTGTCTGCCTTAGAGAGACTGAGAGTCACCGTGAATTTGAAGTTTTAATCTGTCTGAAGGATCATGGGTGCTTCAGACCTTTAATTAAAAATAAAAATAGAAATAGAAATAAAAAGAAGTCAGATGGATAGAAATAGAAGAAATAAAAAGAAGTCAGTGAAACCTTGTACAATCAATCTTGAGATTATGAACTGAGCAGTGGGTGGATTGACTTTTGGGGCATCTCGTGTGCTCCCCTCGGCTCCTCAGAGGCCCGCGCCCCTGCTTTTGCCCTTTCTCAGCCCTTGGCACAAGTGCAGGAGCAACGCCGTCGCTACACTTCGCTTTCTCCCCTCGAGATCGCTCCTTAATGAGCTCCGGGACACCGCAGGTACTAATGGTAGCTGGCCTTTGTTTATAAATTTAGGTAATGTGCTTATTAACGCCACTTTAATGTGCACAAAGCATAACGTGCACACATCTTTTTATAGTTATGGATAAAATCTGCAGCATGATTTCAGAAGCGTTAATGGAATAACCGTGCCAGCCCGCGTACTGGTGCACCGTCAGGCGCGGTAACGACGCGGCAGCAGCGCTGGGTTCCTGCCCTCCGTCGTGCCCTGTGACAGCCGTGACTCCAGAAGGAATTTGTTCGTCATGTTGAACGTTTTATGCTATTCAAAGTTATTTTCAAACCGCGGGCTCTGTTGCGGTCGGTGCCTTGGGTCAGTGCTGCCTGCTGCCGTGTCCGGCGGGACCGCGCTGGACGTCTGTCGGGGCAGACCCCCGTCTGCGTTACCTGTACGTTCGTTTTCCACTTCAGCTGAAGTCTTGCAGAACACAGCCTGCGTCTCCATTTCCTCACGTACCGGCATTTTGTTTGCGAAAAAGGAAGAAAGTCTTTTGGTGGCTCATGGATTAGCCATTACCCAGTGCAGTATTGTATTCATGAAACCATTTCTGGGACTCTTGTCTCCCTTTAAATAACATTATCTTGAAAACTCACTGCAGAAAAATAATTCTGCGCAGAAATAGTACACATTGTATGCCTTTTATGATTTGTGTGAATTATCCGAGCTATTCATAAGGGATTCAACATGTTGGAAAGTGGTTTGGGAGCCTTTTTTAACGACACGGCGATGAACGACCCGGGGCTGTCCTGTGGTCCCATCAGTTAAATTCCTCCACCCCCACACGCCCCCCCTGGGGAGCTGTTTTGGTGGGGTGGGTGCTTTATTTGGTTAGTAAATTAAGACAGTTCTTAATAATTTTTGTCATAATAGTAATTTCTGTATTAATACGAATTTTAGCACAAAAATAAGAATTTTTATGTTTGTTTTCTGAAGCAGAAGACCCCTCACAAACTAAATAATCAGGGAGAATTATTCCTTACAATGGCTCTGAAGTAGGGGGCTCAGCGCACGCTCCCCTCCCGCGCCGTTCGGGTACGTTTTGCCTCTTTCCAGGCACAGCCCACCCCTGGGAGAGCAGCGAGCGGTTGCGTTTGGCACGTGTCATTCCTTAGCCTGGCCGGAATCCATCGGGATCGCTGAGAGCGAGATCTGCCGCTGCCTCTCCTACGCGGGGCTGAGCCGCCTGCGGGCTCCGGGACGGGACCCCGCGTTCCCTCCCGCAGCAGCCATGTCCTGAGCTCCTGGGACCCGTCCGGCTGCCGGCGCCGCGCGCTCTGAGCCGGCGTGCTTCCACCCCCTGCGGCTGTTTGGTTTTTATTGTATTTTTATTTATTTTTTTTTCCGTGCGCCTGTGTTTTTTTGGGAGCCGCATCGCCTCACACTGTGCCGCGCGCAGGGCAGACCCTTCCTTCCGCAGCGATGCTGGGCTGGGCTGGAATCAGATCGGCTCCTAACCTCTGGATGGGCTTTGTGTGAGTCTGCTGTGTTTTCCAAATACAATTTCGATACGATGCAGATTGAAAGTATTGATTTGTGAGCTCTTGCAGCGGAGCGCGTTCTCTCAGTTGCCGTTAGAGCAGCGGCCCCTCCAATGCAGTCGGTTCTTGCAGCAGATTTCCCAGCATGCGTGAAGCAGGCTGACCCACCCTTTTTATTTTCCTGCGTTAAAAATCCCTTTGTCAGATAAAAGAGCCGGGGAGGCATTTAATCACGTTGTGTGTTTTAGATGCTGTTTTGATTAAATAGAGGAAGAGGAATATCAGGCTGCTGGTGCTTTATTTTATTGAAAAACTCGTGGTCTTTGCCGTTAACGTGAGCACCTGGCAGCGCGGTGGTGCTGGAGGTGCCGTGGTGTTTGCTGACATCGGGTCGTGTGGCTGCAGATGCGTCTCGCTCGGATTTGCGGACCGGTCTCCCTGATTGCCGTGCGGTGCTTAATTTGGTAGGACTGCCGAAACCTCTGGGATTTTCTGTTCCCTTTGGGAGCGGTCCGTTCAAAGAACACGGTTGTTCTGTGCGTTGGAGAGGGTTTGTTGTGTCACTGGCTTTAAATGGAGATCTGGTAGAATAGAGGGGGGGAGGGAGGGGAAGCAGGTGTTTCCCAGACCCATTTATAGCAGGAGAGGGTGCTTTTCTGAAGCTGTTACTAAATGTGATTGTGTTGAGATGACTTAATCTCTCTGTAGTTGAGAGAAAGAATTAATAGCTGTTACTGTTTGCTGTGTGCCCGCTCAGACGGCCCTCTCTGGGTTTCTGACCCCAGTTTCTGCCGGACATCCCAGTTGGAGGGGTGTTGCACACTGATGAGACAGCATCTTTCTGAAATTAAAATAATGCGTAAATCTCAATGGACTTTCTTAACAGTGAAGTATTTAAAAACAAAAAATCACAAAAGTTTTCCTCCCTCTCATTGCTAGATACAAGGGAGTATGGGTTACTGAGCCAGGATTTTGCTCTGTCATTCGTTTCCCTTGTGACATTTGCAGAAAATCACTGTTTTCTGTTTCTCATGGCAAGCTCCTTAACCAAGTTTATCTCAGCCTGTTCTGATTTTTGTTGCAAATTAACACAGATGGCTGTATTTTCTAGCAACGATTTCACAGGGGATTTACTCTCGGTGACCTCTTTTAGACTTTGCGTCTCAGGCTTTATCGATAGCTGTGGTGTTTCACCATGCTGGCGGTCGTTACGGCCACTGAGTTGATTGCACTTCCATGAGCGATAGTCCAAATAGTAGGTCATGCCTGTGAAGAGTAGGTATTGCTAAAGCAAACACAAACAGCTGCCTAAAATGAGGCATAAATAAAATACCAGCATTGCTGGAACAGCGGAGTCCTGATGCGCACGCGGGGTGAATGCTATCGAGACCGTAAAGTCGAGCCCTCAGAGGTTTGAAAAAGTGAGAATTAATGTTCCCTTAGCAGTAGGAATTTGCCCCTTTTTTTGCATGTGTATTAAGATAACTCTTTAATTATCTATAGTATCATTCCCTAGTAATCTTGCTCTTCAGCCGCAGGGAATGGAGTAGGCTCAAATTTTTGATTTGTAGCAGAAAAATGAAATAGTTAAATCGTTCAGCTCGTAGCCGTGGGCTGTTCCTTACCTTCCTGCACTCCGCTGCCTTTTCCTCGAATGTCTTAAATTCTGCAGGCACCAGCCTTTGCCACTACCTGGGTTGATTTGTTTGTGTTTTTTAATGTTTTTATTGCAAGTGTTTGTCATTCCACAGTTCCTGCCTGCGAGGGAGAAGGTGCCTGCTCGGCCCCGGAGGCTCCGTGTTTGCTGCTGCTTTTACTGGGATATCCGGGGCACGGCAGATGGGAAGGGTTGGTGGCCCACAGGGCAGGGGGTACAGGGCTTCCCGAAAGACCGCTGGCTCACCCGGCTGCCTTGGGTCCATCCAGCGGCCCTGCGGGTTTATTGCCGTACCTCAGGTGTGCGCTGGGAGAGGGACGGCTTCACACCGCCTGCGCCTGTTCTCCAAATATTCCTCCTTAAAAGCCACTGAAGGGTTTTGGGAATGCCCGTTAAGTTGTTGTGTTTCACCCAAGCTGCAGCCTTTGCTGCTGAGTCCGGCAGCGAGGGGTGAAGTCAATCGCGTGCCGACTGAAGACGTAATATGTGCTGAGTCATCACATTTCTTCTTTCCTTTTCCCCCTCTCCTAAATTGATTTGGGAACTTAATTTACTGTGATCGTTCTCCCTTAATATGTTGTGTAACTTGCAAATTACCTGAGAAATTTATACCAGCCTGAATCCTGTGCAGCAGTTTCTGTTCTCAAACCTGATGGCTTTGGCAACGCGTTGGCACCGTTTGGCATCCCACCGTTGAGCGTTCGCGGGCGTTAGAGAGAGGTACCATCGGGGCTGCGGCCGGCGGCTCTGCCACCGTGGTTAACGCGTCCTCTCAGGGCACCAGCGCCGGTTTTGCCGTGTCCAAGTGATCGACAGGAGAGATCCTCTCCTTCCAGGTGATCTTAAACAGATGGATTCCTACCTGGGCGTGAGGTATCCAGCAGCACCGCCGTGGCGGGTTGGTGTTGTGTCTCTTTTAAGCACTATCATTTTTTTTTTTTTTTATGTACCATGCTCAGAACATCTGCTTCACTTTGGTAGGGAAGCTGACTTCCCAGAGATCCAAACATACTCATTTTGGGCTAAAACCCAACAGTTTTATTTTCTTTTAAGGTAAAGAACGTGCTTGTCTCAGATTTATTCCATTGTAGAAAATCCAAGCTGGATTTAGATTCCCGGTAAAGCTGTGGGGTAAAAGCCTTCTCTCTTCCACGCAGCAGCTTGCGTTTCCTCCCTACCAGAACTGATGACCTGGAAAAACCTTGTTGCTCCTGTTAATGGAGAACCGAATTCTGAGAGACCTGCACACCAGCTGTGATAGAACGCAGGATGATGCTTTGCTGCTCCGGTTTCCCTGTTGCACCTCACGTCAGAAGAGCAAGAGACGCGTTCCCGTTCCCGTGGTGTCCAGTCCGACCCCGGGTGATGGTGGCTCTTGTTGCTGGGAGCTGTTACAGGTCCCCAGTGCCTGATGGTTTATTTTTCATGGATATTCTGAATGCGAGGGGCGGGGGAATGGGACCGGGTGAAGTTGGTCTGAAGCAGGCAGGTGGGAAGGTTAAACCTGGCTGGGTGAGGAGGGAGAGAGTGGGGCTGAGCTGAAGCAAAACCATGCTGGGGATCTGAGGGCAACATGTTTTTAAAAGAGCCCGGTTATGTAGGGGGGAAAAAAAAACAAATGGAGTGAGCACGGGTTCATACTTGGTCTGTTCCTTCATCTCCAGAATTCATCCCACCCACGGTGCTGGCTGGAGGGGCCAGGCATCCCTCACTGTGCCATTGTGTTGTAAGCCCCATTCAGGCCTGAAAGCGTTGGATGAATTTTTTTTTTCTTCTAACTTTCAAAACTCTTCCATCTCTCGCGGGCATATGTTAAGGGCTTTGGGGTATTCTGTAGCTCTTTGAGATGAATTTGGATAAGGGCATTTTAAAGTTAATTTGGAACATCTGTTTATGATACTGCAGCTATACTATTAGCATAACGAAATATTAGCTGCCCTTGGTGTTCCGGAGTGTTCAGCTGAAACTGGAGCTACGCTGTTGTCTAAATCTTACTGCAAAGCACGGTGGAAAAAGTTACTCTGGGAATTCAAGAAAAACTTACAAACCACTTTTGTGTCACCGAACATTCCTTGGTTTTAATGTAGTTTTAAAAACAAAAATTGCATTGGATTTTGGAGTCTCATTTCAGAGGTTTTTTTGAATGTAGTGTAACCTGGCTGCGTTTTATCTTCCTGGCCCTGGGGAGCTCCTGGGTTATTCTTGCGGTGGGATGGGGCCGTGTGGTCCACCTCTGCCACGTCACCAGGCCTTTGCGTGCGTGGTGGTCTGCCAGGTCCCATCCTGCAGCGTCTCCTCCATCGGAGCCCACCTCCATCAGAACGAGCCCACCTCCGTCAGAACCAGCCCACCTCCATCAGAACCAGCCCGGCCTCTCGCCAGCTCCGTGCTGGGGGAAGGCTTGTCTGTGGGTTCACTGGACTGCCCTGGCAAGGTGTTCGTTTAGCATCACTCACAATAAAAACTGGGTTTGTCTTTTGGTGATCATCACGTGGCTTTTGATAAAGACAGGGTTTTACTCCTGATTTTAATACTGTGACTTTCTGTTTGTACCCCTCATCTTTTGAAATTTTCGGTCCTTACAATCACCTTGCGTTGTGTATTTATGTTTGGAACTCAAAGGTTTTTTTTGTTTTCTTCATAACTTGGAGGTTATCCTTGTGGGCTCGTAGCCGGGGGCCTTTAGCGACGATGACGGTATCTGTGTGCAAAGCGGCGTTCAAAACCAACGCTGTCTCTTACAAGTAAGAGTGCAGAGATGGTGGTCCATGAATCCCTCGTTAGATGAATACTCTTACGCCAGCCAGGCTGTAACCACCCCCAGGAGGGTATCTCAGGGTGATAAAGGCTCCTTCAAGACCTCAAAACTGCAACCGTATTTGCAATGGCACATCTTTCTTGCCACCAAAACAGAAAAGTGAGCAGGGAGAACGTTGCGGCCTCCCCAGGCCCGACAGTTGTGATGGCACGTCAGGGCCCGTGCAGCAGGTAGCGGATACGGGATCTGTGGGTTGCTTTAGCCGGATTTGGGGAGCTGAGCTTCACATGCAGCTGCGGTACGAGCAGGGAAAAATGCAAAGGTGACGGGAAATTGCGTTACTGGCGTCCGTGCAAGGTGCCTGAACGTTGCTTTGCAGAAACTGAGGGCTGGAAGCGTTCTGCCGAGGGAGGAGGAAACAAAACCGGCTCTCCGTAGCCTGGGCCGCGGTCCTGCTTTTTTGTGGGGTGGGGGTAGACTTTGATTTTTCGGTCACAGTCGAGTTGTGCTGTTGTGCTCCAGTACACGACTTGCCTTTGGAGCTGAGTACCAGATGTAACTCAGTGTGACGTGGGTCGGTGAAGCTGAGTTACTCGATGGTGTAACAGCCCATCCAACGGATAACTCTGGGAATACGGATACGTGTGTAGAGATAAACGTGTCAGAGCGCAGCTGCTTCTGCTGTAATCAAAAATGTATAAACGCTAAAATCAGCTATTAGGTTTCTAGGCAGCTATTTAAGAATTCACTCGTTTAAAAACTATTTTTAAAGATTGGGAAAGCCTCCCCTCCTCCTGCTGTAAGGTGTAACAACCTCTGAAATACGTCCTGCGCTCCGAGTGCCTGGTTTTACTTTTTCACAATCTCCATAGCTGGACTTCTTTTTACTTGCAGCTCGCACAGACCCTGTGTGCTGGAGCATCCTTATTGATGTGCATATCTATTGTTTCTAATCTGGTCAGTTCATCAATGCAG
This sequence comes from Ardeotis arabs, assembly GCA_011801015.1. Lineage (NCBI taxonomy): Eukaryota > Metazoa > Chordata > Aves > Otidiformes > Otididae > Ardeotis > Ardeotis arabs. The sequence continues at coordinate 42,164 of JAAGAY010148527.1, forward strand.
ACAGCGTGTAATTAATTGTACGACGTTGTACACAGTGTCCCACTCCACATTTATCCAGATGGATTTGTGATTTGTTAGCTGAAGCTGCTTTCCTAAACAGCTTCAAGAGGATAGAATGAGAGTGATTTTGTTCTTCCCAACCTGCCTGGTTTTGAGCTGACAAATAATTTTAAAGGGCAACAATTTCAAAGAATTTTTTTTTTTTCTGGATCTCTTTCTTCAAATGCTTAATATTTTTTTATATTTTGGTATAACGGCCCGAAGTGAAGGAACTAATTGAAGATGCACAATTCAGTTACTACTTCATTCACATGTCTGCGTGGTCAGTAGGAGAAATGAAAAGCCTACTTATATCCTGAGGACCTCACAGATTTCATTTGCAGTGAGCTAGGGAAGAGCAAAGGAGTTGGTCAGCAGTTTGCCCCAGTGTCAGTTTTCAAGAGGAACCTTTTGTTTTGCTGTTCCTACGAGATAGGTGATGGTTCTCAAGGAAAAGTTGCATCTGCCTGACCTGTCCACTATGATGTTCTACTTTTGCTGTTTTGGTTCTCATGCAGATGGAGGGAACGAGGAGCCACCAGACCGAAGACAGGCAAGTGTAGACTCCCGCCAGAGCCGATCTGGGCAAGGTAAACCTTGGTGTTGTTCTGCCTCCGTGACTCGTTTCTCGTTTGTTCACCTTTTATATAGACATTTTGTGGTTTTCATAAGACTGCCTAATCTTACGGGGTTTTGTAACCGTTGTTACTATCCACATAGCTACGAATTTACCAACACTCACGAAACAGACCATCTTTGTATAGTTTGAAGGAGTTTAGAACGGCACAGAGCAGGCGTACCTGTAGAGTGTATGGCATCTCCATTCTGCAGGTGGAGGGACGGTTGTTGGAGGTGCTGGTGCAGCACGTACCGGTGCAAAGCAGTGGGTGACTGGCTACGGTGACTGCTCGCCTTCCCTGCCGATGGCAAAGGGGAGAACGCGGCTGGTTCTCAGTAACGAGGTGATCTTTCCCTCCCGCCCCCGTGATGTGACAGAGATGGGACCTGTGTGTTCCTGCCCGGGGGCTGAACAGCCGCTTGTCACGTCTTCTGCTCTGTTCTGTTTCATCCTGCAGGAACAGGGCAGAAGGTGCTAGGAAGAGAGCAGTAAAAATAGTTTTAATATTCTTTAAACAATGATTCTACAAACTCTTTTCTTGGTTATCCATCATTCACAACAGGCTTGGTGGTTAAACCCCCACCAGAGCTGTGTGACGGGGGTTTCTGTCCCTGACAGCAGCAGCTCTTAGATCTGCGCTGGCTGATGTGTCCTTTGAGGTGGATCACTTAAAGCTCTAAGCATTTGCTCCTTTGTGAGGGTTGTGAAAATGCTGATATTTTCACACAGCTCTTAAGACCAAGAAGCATCTTTTGGAAGCCTGGCTCTAGTAGGTGCTATGTGTTGATTTATTTTCTCTTTCAGATTGCAGCAATAATTTTCCTTTCATTTGGGTTCAAGTCCGTTGTTGTCATGGTGTCAAAATGAGACATTATGGAGACATTTTCTCCAGAGCATTGTTCTTTTTTGGCAATGTTTCAGTGTTGCCTGGGCAAAACTACGGCAAGTGATTGAAGCCTGTGATCAGAATTAGAACATGAGCCAGCAATGTGTGCTTGTGGCCCAGAAGGCCAACGGCATCCTGGGCCGCATCAAGAGGAGCGTGGCCAGCAGGTCCAGGGAGGGGATTCTGCCCCTCTGCTCCGCTCTGGTGAGACCCCACCTGCAGCTCTGCATCCAGTTCTGGAGCCCCCAACATCAGAAGGACGTGGAGCTGTTGGAGAGGGTCCAGAGGAGGCCAGAAGATGCTGAGAGGGCTGGAGCAGCTCTGCTGTGAGGCCAGGCTGAGAGAGCTGGGGCTGTTCAGCCTGGAGAAGAGGAGGCTCTGGGGAGACCTGAGAGCGGCCTCCCAGTGCCTAAAGGGGGCTGCAGGGAAGGTGGGGAGAGACTCTTCAGCAGGGCCTGGTGTGACAGGACGAGGGGTGATGGTTTCAAAATAGAGGGAGGGAGATTTAGATGAGATATTAGGAAAAAATGTTTTACGCTGAGGGTGGTGGCACACTGTCCCAGGTTGCCCAGAGAGGTGGGGGATGCCCCATCCCTGGAAACATTCAAGGCCAGGTTGGCCGGGGCTCTGAGCAACCTGATCTGGTTGGAGATGTCCCTGCTCCTGGCAGGGGGTTGGACTGGATGGGCTTTGAAGGTCCCTTCCAACCCAAACCCTTCTGTGATTCTGATTAGGGAACAATGTTTAGAGTTAAAACCTTGAAGCCCTGTGAAACATCAACAACTGAAACTACTCTGTTAACATAGGCTCTTTTTATTATTATTAAAATTTATTATTTTAAAATGTATTATTTTAAAGTGGAAGAGTTAAAATAAAATTAGGAAGGAACAGGGAATTTGTAACTGCACGTACCCCGTGATAGCTTGCATGTGGGCAGCATTTCTGTGCGTCAGGGATACAGAATGGATGGTTGCTCTTTTCCAGCTGCTGCTCGCTCAGATGGAGTTGCTGGTGTGTTCCTTCTGGAGGCTGAGCTGTGCCCGCTTCCTCCGCCGCTGGTCCATGATGTCCTGTCCTTTGTCCGCGCTTTGTTGTTGTTACAGGACACGGCAGCGCAGATGCAGCTGGTGCTGGGCGCTGCCCGCTGCGTCTCCCTGCGCTCGGTCAGGTTGCGATTCAGCCTTTTTGTTCAGCATCTCTGCTGCTGTGGAAAAGTACCGGTTTTGGGCAGAGGACATGAGGCTTTTTTTGCAAATACCTATTGCCAGAGACTGACCAACCTGTGTCTGTTTGCCTCAAGGAGTGCGACTCCAGGAACAGCGGTAGCTAGTGAGAAGTTTCAGCGTGAGAGGGAATAGAGGGGGAAACAGGTAAAAAAATCCCTCCAACTTTTTGGAGAAAGAAACTTCTGCGCTAAATATTTCCGTTTGGATCAATGGATGTGCCTGTAGATGCAGACTGTCTGTGGTGTAGAAGAAGGAGTAGAACACTGCTCCACAAGAGTGTTCCCTTCGGCTTTGCCCTGCTCCGTGTCCGTCAGTTGCTGTCTGTCCGCACACGTTAACGCGTGTTTGTCGCGATGATGGGCCGAGGGGTTTTATTCTGCTGAGATAAACCAGCCGGCTGAAATGAGCTGGACGGCTTGTGTTTCAGCTCCCGTGTCGCTGTGTGTGATGCCCAAGTGTCACAGCTGTTTGTAAGCTTTATCTTGGAATTCTTACAGAAATAGTTCATTAGTTCAGATAAGCCCTTTGCAGCAACACTGTATTTAAATATTTTTTATAGACAAACTTGTCAAAGTTCCGGTTCAGCTGTGAACGATCCCTAATTTGAGAGTTTGATGAACCCAATGTTCTTTGTCTGAAACAAATTTAAGACTATTTTAATGACCGTGTTTGCGTGTTTGTTTACTCTGGCAAGGGTGAGAGAGAAATTTTTACATCTAAAAAATAGTACATTGTGGGTATTTTGTGAGTTTACTAGTTTCGCTGCAAAGCATTTGAATTTTAACTTTGTCAAGTTATCATTACTTTTATTCTGTATAAGATACTGCCCCCAGTTGCCCTCAGTTTTAGGTGAGGATCGGACAAAGCTGCTGTGAACTGGCCACACAACAACCAGTGAGACGCACGCGGGCTCTGAGGTCTGTCCCAGACCTGAGGTTGCGGAAGATGCCTGGTTTTTTAGTTCCCTCAAACCCCACAGCCTGGCCTGAGGACATCTGGACGTTGTTTTTAAGAATCAGAATCAATGATGGCAATTTTTTTTTTTTTTTTTTTTTTCTTGTCTGGCGCCAGACGTATTTCGAAAAAACGTCGTCGCTTGTTTCTGTCGACGCCAGTGCCGATCTTGGCGCTGATGCCGGTTTGCCTTTCCTGGCGCTCGCGGGTGATCGTGAGCAGGCTTGCAGAGTCAGCAGAGGTGTTCAGCTCCCAGTAACCCTGGAAAAAGCAAGGTCCTTGATCAGCTTCTGTCAAGAGAGCTATATATGGAGCCAGTAATTACAATTAGCGATGCACAGCTGGAAGAAGTCAATTTTGCTGTATTAGCAGCATGCTGTCACATTACGCCCTCCTGGAAAAATGATGCCCAACTGCACTAACAGAGCCACTGCATCTTTTGGGTGATTAGCAGGAAAAACTTAGGAACAAGATCATCAAACTTGACATTTCGATCTCCGCCGGGCAGTAGCGCTGTCCCGTTTGTTGTGTGTGTGCATGACTTGGGCTCGCTCCTGAGAGCACGTTGGAGATCTCTCCAGCGTCCCTCACGTGTTCTGTCTAGCCAGCTTGCTTGGATGTGGACACCAGGATTACAGGAGAGGAATGCGGTTTTAGCGCACCAGAGTACTGCCGGTGCGTGGGACTGCAGAGGGCTGAGGGAATGCTTTGGAGATGGCCATAAGCACAGACCCTTCGTCTGTAACAAAGCAGCGCCGGTGGTCGCGGTGGCACACGGCCACCTCGCGTGGATGGTCTCGCGTTGAACAGTGAGGCTGAGCCGCTGCTTATGTAGAGTAACTGCAGGGGAAAGGTGGTAGGGCAATAATTCTGGTTTTCTCTGACTATAGACAAATATTTAATATATATGTATGCACATAAAAGCACATATATTTGCCTATTTGTATAAAAAAGGATAATATTGTCAGTAACAGCATATTTTAATTAGGAAAAAAAATAACAATATCTGTTCCCCCTTAAAGGGATGTACTCGTTAGAGCATCCGTGTGCACTCTTAATTAAAGCAGCATGAAATGAACAGAAAAACATCAGTGTCTGGCTCATAGTTCGTGGCAATAATGACAGTCTCTGATGAATAAAACATATCGAACTGTAGCACACTTAGTAGAGCACACAGAAGTTTAAAAAAAAAAAAAAGAACAAACACCTCTGTAAGGATCAGGCTTTGAATATGTGTTCAGTAGACTCCTGCGAATGTGGCGAGCGTTCCGTGAGCAAGAGAGTGGAAGTTGTGTTTTGAACTGTCAGAAACGGTGTCTGCGTAAGGGACGTTCGTGCTTGGTTTCTTGTAGAGAGCGATACAAAAACGCTGAGGGATGTTCCTGAAAGTTGGCATTGGTAACGAGTGGATTTTAGCCACAACTAGACTTCAGGAGCTTGTCCAAGATTTTTGACGGTTATTTCAACAAGAGTTTTTCCTCCGATCATAAATAATATGTTGGGTTGTTCACACTGTCCTTTGGATATCTGGAATGGCGTTAGTCCATCTCCTCCTCTGGAGTACCACATCTCTGAGGCATTTCCCCTTTTGATTTCTCCCCACGTTTGTCTGTCTAGCCTTCCGTCTAGCAATTACATTTTCTTCTTTTAAACATTTTCTCACAGGCCAGTGATGTTTAAAAGCCAGCTGTCCAGTGGAAATCAAATAATAAATGTCTGTATGGAGGAAGAACATTAGTAGTCACTAAAAGCTGAAATCCACCTCTTCAAGGTGTGGGACGGCTGTAATCTTATTTTATCTCTAATGAAATATTAACATTAACAGTTTGAGGCTGGTTTTGCAGATGTCTGTTAGGTTGTTAATCTTGGTGACTGGAGGTGCAGAACCACGTGTTCTCCACCAGCGCTTTCCGTATTCGACAGCGAGCAGCAGAAGCCTCACGGCTCCTGACTCTTGCTGCTCTGGAGCACCTGCCCTTCGTTTGTCATCAATATTTATTGCAACAACTGGCGATATGTGCCTTTATTGTTCTGTCTTCACTTCTTGTCCTGTTACGTGGTGTCTCCCACGTGGATCTGTGCGTGACCCCCGTCCAGGCCTTGTCCTGAGCGCGTGGTAGGGGAGAGCTGGAGGTGGTGGCTGCTTTCGGAGGCTTTTGTTCTTCGGTTTTGTTGGTGGGTGTTTTAGGCTAAAAGTCCTAGTGTGGGAATTTAATTCAACTGGAAGGTTTTTATTAGAAATCTACGGTCTAAACACACAAAAAACTACCAGTAAAAGGACGACTACTTTGATTTATATTTAGAAATGGTGACTCTAGGACTCTGAAAGACAAATTAAAAAAAGATAATTAAATACTTCATGGTTATGCTGTTCGTAATCTAAAGATGTGTGCTGAGGTGCTCTTCCAGAGATACAGTTTCATCAAGGGAAGTGTCCAGACTGCAAGATGGACAGGAGAAAGCTGCCGTCCCCGCTTCTTGCGGGACCGAGCGCCCTGTGCAGCGAGGGGCCTCTGCGGCTGGGCCGGCCCAAGCCGGCCACTCCTCTGCCTAGGAGTGATAAAAGCAGGAGATTCCCTTGTGTTCTGACCAGTTCCTTTTTATTTTTCTGTTCCCCCCAGGCACCTCCACAGAGAACGACTGTGCTTTTGAACCAGACTACGCTATTCCGCCACTCCCAGTGACCGAAGGTATGCAGCACATTCGGATTATGGAGGGCATGTCCCGCTCCCTTCCATCCTCCCCCTTACTCACACATCAGTCTATCAGTGTTCGGCTCCAACCTGTGAAGAAGTTAACTGGTAAGGACTTTAAATAAAGTTCAGTGGGGCTTTTAAGGTCCGTTGGTGCAAAAATCTGTAAGAAAAGGCTTTAAACAAGCTTCTGTATACAACATTTGTTTGTTGTAGGCAAAACTTCAGGCAAAACCAGGAACGGATTGGATTTCGTACTAACAGAGAAATCTTTCTGTTCTGAAAATAATCTCTCTGTTTTACAAATATCCTCTAGTTTTCTGAGAAATTTCTAGCAGAGTGTGTTTCAGTTCCACTTTGTATTGTGCTTTATGCACAGTGGAAGTGTTACAGTAATTTTAAAGAACTTTGTGCTGAAATTTTGAATGCCGAGAGAATACATCAGAAAAATGATAAACTTATATAGCAAAATGATTTTTTTCATAGTTCATGCATATTTTTAAACTGTTTTGTTTATCTTATGTGCTGGGATTGTGGTTTGAACACCTAGAGATTTTAAAGTAGTTGGATTTTCAAAAGCACTTGGAATCTAACGTCCGTTTGAAAGCTTGATACCGTATTTCTACTGGTAGCAGTTTTGAGAAACTTGCTTCTTGCCTAAAATCTGACGTCCCTCCGTGCCCATCGTTAAAAACAACCAACCAGTGTACGGCGTTTGTACTGAGAGAAACCTACAAAATGACTTTTTACCCGCTGTAGTTGGATCTATGCTTACAAAAGGGAGCTCTGATACACTTTGTACCCGTTGTTTTCCTTGCCCTCTGGTGAAAGGAGAAATTGAAAATGACGGAAGAGATTCCAGAATCGTGACAGGGTCACTTTGCAGGATCTCATGGTGGTCTGAGCGCCTTCGGTAGCAGTGAAGTCTCTCCCTGCAAGAGAATGAGACAGAAAAGGATATAAAAGGACATGAAAATAGTTCAAAAAAGATGTTTCAGTGCCTTACTTGGCCGTCTTCAGCTTGAGTTTCCCATCCCTAAGAACTTCTAAAGCCTGGCCGTAGTTCTGCCTTAAAATGTGCAGGCTTAAACCGACTTTCAGTGGAAATGAGAACAGCTGTGCAGTTTAGAGGCTGGTTGTTCAGGAAGGTTGATGATGTGGCACTTGGAGGGTTTGTGGGATTTTGTGGATTTGGGTTTTTTTTTTGAAATGCCTCCTTTTTGAGAACGTCCTTCAGTTTGCAGCCCTGCGTCAGGGCTGTGCAGCTGGATGCTCGGATCTCCTTTCTGTTTGTCCGTTGGCATTTCCTTCTCCTTTGTGGAACAGCAAAGAGCACAACAGCTTGTGCTTTACCGGAGTAGCTGCTAAAACAAGCTTGGCTTTTAAAAGTCTGGTTTTGACTTTTAGAATAGTAAAATTCAGTAGCGGGTTACAAAAGCGGTTTCAAAACGCAATTCATTTTAGCTTAGTGTCTCTAAAACCTTGTTAGTTTTTATTCTAGTTATCAGTACTTTCCTCTGGTACTTACAGTGCTTTGTGGGGTGGGAATTCTGTCTGTGCCTGCGATTAACTTTTTTTTTTTCTTTTTCTTTTATTTTTCCCCTTCCCCCTCCCCTGTCACACAGAAGTGGATAGGTGTGGAATCCACAACCTTCCTGCCACGAAAAGCATAGGTTGTGAAAAATGACAAAAATCAATCCAGGCTATTTTTTTCTCCTCACAGCATGTCTGTACTTGTTTAATTTGTTGTATAATGTGCAGCTAGTTTGTTCCTGCCTTTCTTGAGTTTTCTCCCGTGATCCTCACATTCATCCAGTTTCCTCTTCCTTCTGGTTTCTGAGTTACTTGCAGGGATTTTCTTCTTTGCTTTGTGTGGCTTGCTTAGTAGAGGCAGGTAATATTAGCCCGTTCCCCAGACCTTTTTTTTTTCAGTTAGGAAAGGATGAAAAGCATTGTATTTTACAAATAGTTTAGGCCTTTGTAGTATCTCTATCTCATTAATCACCCTTCTGTCCCTTCTTTTGGCTATAATCCCTTGTGTTTATATGCTCTCCTGTTGGACCTCTCAGTAATGTTATATTCATGCATCTACTTGAACAGTTCATTACTCTTCTTGGAAATATTTGCAGAGGGTTTTTCCCCATGGAAAGAGCATTTTTTTCTGACACCACTGCAGCACCATTTCCCTAACCACTTCCAGGCTGCTCAGCAAGTTGCCTTGGTGTAGATCTGCTGGACCTCTGGCTTCTCAACAGGCGTTAACCTCCTCCCACTTCTCAAAATTACAACAGTTCATCCTAGCAGATTGAGCTGCGCGTGTTCATAACTGTCTTTTTTCCAGGTGGAAACAGATGAGACTCCATTTAGCTCCAAACTCAGAAAGCTTTTGTTGGATTTGGCAGGGCTGCTGTTTGGAGTGTCCCGCTAAAGCGGATACCAGAATTCCAACAGCGGCTTTTGCAGGCAGTAATTCAGTGAAAGGGATGGTGATTTGTACCTGTGTCCTGGTTCTGGCTAGGACGGAGTTAACATTCACCTGGGCTGGGAGGAGAACTGGAGCTGGTGGCCCCTGTGGCTGGGGCAGCACCCAGCTGGGACAGGTTACTAATTAGCCAACAGCTGGGGTTAATTTACCCAAATTAGCCCAAGGGCTGGTCCATCCCATGGGACACCATGCTCAGTATATCAGTGAGGGTGGTGCAGAGAGGAGTCTCCTGCTGCGTGAGAGGAAACTGGGTGTGGAGGTTTGCTGTAAGTCATTGTACTGTATTTGTTTTCCATCACTGTTTTGTTTTCTTCTGTTATCTCTCTTAAATTTATTTTAGTTTAATCTCAACCCAGGTGTTTTTGCTGGTTTTTGTTTACAAATTCTCCCTTCTGTCCCACTGGAGGGTGGGGGAGTGAGAGAGAGAGACTGCGTAGTCTGGTCCCCATCGGGGCTGAGCTACGACAACCTCCTTCAGGGGTTGGGGCAGCTTGCGGCAACGCGTGCTCAGACACGGGTGAGGTGGTCTTACCAAGCCGCGCTGCGGATGTTCAGCTGGTGAAAATGCATCCTCCTCTGTCCGTCTGGTTCGGAAACCATGTGTGGTGAAGCAGACCTGCACGAGGTGTGTGCGAAACAGGGTGACAGTAAAATGAGATAGTTGTTATTTACACAAAGGAAGAGAAGGAAAGTGTAATCTCCTGGTTGTGTTCAGAGGTTCATTTTGGGGCCACACACAATGATGTGTTGGAAGCTGATTGGGAAGATGACTGTGTCTGTCTCTTCTACTTACATACTTTTCCTTTGCCCTCTGTTTTAAATACTCTGTGCATGCTAAACCAGATCTGGCATCGCGTGAAAGCTCATAATAATGTTTTGCACGCCCATGTCTTGGTGGCTTCAGTAGAGCTCCTGATACACTTAGAATTCAAAATGTGTTTCAGTGAGTTGGTAGATTAGCATTTTTTTTTAAATTATTAGTTTAATTTACTGTTGATACTCTAAAAGGAAGGTGTTTATTTTACCTCCTCATGCCATCGTTACAGGAATTTGCTTGCTTTCATTAAGGTAACGTGTAAAGGAACTGGGGAAGTAATGCTTTCCGCTTTCTCTTGTTGATAGTATTTCTTCAACTATTCCTTGTCACTCTCTTGTTTACTACCAATCTGAGAGATTTAGAAAGTAAATGAATCCTTTAGCAGCAGAAAGAGATGGCTGTTGATTGACTGACCATTTACTGTACTGGTAAATTAGATGGGTGGGGTTTTTTGCTGGAGGACATGAACTGGCAGTTTCTAAAGACCTCTCCTTGGTTTTAAAGAACATTTGGAGTTAATATTAGATTTGTGAAGACAAGTTCACAGCCTTGCGCTATTTTTTGATGTGTTTCTCCCCAGTTTCACCCAGTGCCCCTCTCTGATTTAAGTGCCGTTGTAGCATGCTCAAAATCTGGCAGAATTGATCAGCAACTTGGGTCCAAAATCTTGGCGTGAACATGGGAGCTTTCGGATAAAAAAAAGCAGCCAGCAGTTCGACAGTAAGCGCCTGGAGACGTTTGAGTCTCGCTGGCTGGGGTGGTTTCCTCTTCTGCGTTGTCCGTTCTGCTGTCCGGTTGTTAATCCTACACAATAACAGCAGTGATTCCTTTTGGAAAGGGGGTGAGGGCGATTCTGGGAAACTGAAGTGTTACAAAGAGAGGCTTTTGTCCTCTGACAGTTGCCACATGGATTTTTCAAAGCGACCTTCAGAGCATAGAAAATTGTGGAAAAATTATCCAATTGTAGGGTTTTTTCATGCTGTTCACTTGTTAGATGCGTTTGCGTGTGACTACCCCATTCATGTCATTATTTCCATATCTGCAGAGTGGCTGGATAGTGGAATGCTACTGTTTGTTACATAAAAAACGTTGTTGTATCATTTTTGGTTTTGTTTTGGTTTTTTTTTTTGTTTTTTTTTTTTTTTTTTGTAAAGATTTAATTCCTAAGGCCATTTTTAACAAAACACGACTGTACCAACTTCTGCGTTTATGCTTTCTGGAATTCCTCAAAGGTGAAAATTTAAATACAAAAGACTTTTTAGGCTCTTGGCAAGATGATTTGCTCAGACCACAGTACCTTGGCTCGTTCTGGGTCTGCACGCCTCTGCTCCAGTGTAGGAGAGAAGCTGACCAGCTCGGACAGGGAGGGGAAGGCGGCACGGGCATCGGGGGTGTCGCGTGAATTTGAGGTTTAGCGTAGCCCTTTGAAAAGGAGAAGAAACCTGTATGGTGCAGAGGAACTTGCCCAGTAGAAACTGCGATGCTATCTGTTTATTTCTTTATCTATTTATTTCTTTATAATATAATATTTTGAAGTTCTTAACCTGACTGGTTTGTAAACAAGTCGACTTTGCATCCACAGAAGGGTTAAAATGGCAGCTTTTGGTAAGAAGACGTAGGAACGCGTGATGCGGTGCGTTAAGTTTCTTTTCAGAGGAGCTGAGGTCGCTTGCGAACACGTTGGTATCTGGGATTTCTGTGTATGGAGCCTTGGCTGGATTCAGAGGCTGATAAATATTCAGTATGGGTGCGATTTTCACTCTGCTGAGTAGTCTGGTGATTAAGAAAAACTGAGGTCATAGTGGCTCGAAAGGGTGAAGTAAGCGTAAGTAATGAACTGTCCCTCTCCTGCCTGTGTGACCTGTTGTTTAGCAGTGGGTAAGAACATATTTTAGACCAATGTGTTCACCCTGTTTATGCTATTTAATAAGCTTTTTTTAATAACAGTGGCTTTATTAGCAAGTATAATGTGAAAAATACATGGAAAAAATAACTCTACCAGCCCTGGATAAGCATGTAGAAGTCCCAGTTTTGATTTCCATTTGGAATAAAATTAGCACGTAAAGGTTACCATGCTTACTGCGCAAAGAGAGCAACCGTTTTCAAAACCATTGCGTTAAATATTCCGCTGCCCATCAAATGGGTATCGCTGGGGACTCAAAGCCGAGGTTGCAATGAGAATAATGCAGTTAGGCTGTATGCCTTCATTCAGCAAAGCCTGGCTTTTGAGGAGCGTGCTTACAGAGATGAACGTAGCTAAGTGCTTTCCTGAACCAGTGCCAGAAATAGTAGCCGGCGTTGTGTTAGGTTAAAAGGTGAGATACTGGGCTGAAAGGCTCGGCCGCCGATGCTTTATTCTCTGACTGGAACCCTCCACGTGCACAGGGTTTGCACAAAGCCCTGCGCTGCACCTAACTCCTCAGGAAAGGTTTTAGTTTACAGGCTGTACATTTATATGCACAAGGATAATTTTATTCATCGCTGTGCTTGGCTATTTCTGGTGGTGTTTTTTTTTTTTTTTTTTTTTCCTCCTGTTGACTGACAGATTGCAGGCTTTAGGGTTCTTCCAGAAGGAGCATGTGTGTGTAAGTGCCCATGCACAGAGGGAGGAGGAGAGAATATCACCAAGAAATTTAGGAAATAAATCATGCTTTTCTAAAAGCTGCCTGGGTGTTTAGGTTTGGATTCTCAAAGGCCTTATTCCCCCTGCACACAGCGTCAATTGGATGCTTTGGTGTCTTTGAAGACGTGGGCCTGAGGAACTGGTTTCGTTGCAAATGCCCCACTTGGAGAACATTCCTCCCTTGTGCTTTGGGAATGTGGGGACTTTCTGTAAGAAGAAACTTCATAGAAAGGAGTAGGTGTGGCAGTTAATAGCATCCTCTTTCCTAAAGGTGCTCTGTCACTGGATCCTTCAAAGCTGGCGAGAGCAGAGCCAAGCGGGATGGAGACTCGCTCCTCCCTCTGGCACCAGTATGACTCTCACACCCCCCAGATCCAGCCAGGCTGGGGACACCCACGGGCGATGTCCCCTGTGCCCCCATCACCCACATGGTTTGTAGTGTTGGGAAATGAGAGATCTGGGGTCTTGTCTCACCCCATCCCTCTGCGTCCTCCTTTGGATCTCGTGGGAGTAGCCATAAGGACTGTTACTTCTTCCTTCCCTGTATCTTTAGCAAATGGTTAAATATTCATGATGCAAATTGTAATTGTGGGGCTAAACAAGTCGAGATCTCTCTGCTCGAAAACTCTGATTCTTGTTTAATGGCGACAAACACAGATTAATAATTGCAGCCCTCTGAGACTGCTCGTTCTCCCCAAACTAATGCGCTGATTCGGCTGGGTGTGAACGCGGGAGAGGACGGGGCCGCTGCTTTAGGTGTGCGAGTGCAGGGGAGAAGCTGGCTGTGCTGGAACGTATTTGTTCAAATAAAACAGGACAGTAAACAGAAAGGATTTCCAAAAGTTTAGTTTCTGATGACTGAGCAGAGATTTGGAACTACAGCGTTGTGTTGGCTTTGGGTGAAAAAATTCACCAAGACCTGAAAGTTCTTGGTGATCGCAGTATATTGTCTGTTTGAGCACGTGTGTGAAGTGAAAAGCGTCTGATGGCAGTGTGAAATACTGGGGTGCGTTCCCTTCTGTGTTAGCACGGAGTATAAACCTGGATCCTGTCGGGAGCCTGCGACGGCAGCTGTGCGTACGAGTTGGGTTTCGCTGCGCTGCTGCTCTGGAGCTGCGTTAGGGGCACTGCCAACCCTCCTTGCAGAGCAGCGCCGGGTGCTCGGGTGAATTTGGGGACGTTTTGCCGTCTGTAGGAGCGGCTGGGTCTCTGGTGGGTGGCAGTGCCGCTCAGGCAGTCAGCCACCTGATGGTGCTGCAGTTTGGTTCATCCCAGGCTCGCTTACGGAAAGACAGAGCTGCTTACCTGCGCCGAGCTGCGTGGTGTCCGCGGGGCTGGCTGGCACCCTGGCTTCTCACAGGTGTTGGTTTGGGTCGTTGTTAGCATTCTACCATTTTCCTTACTTAATAATTTCAATTACTTCAATTTCAATTAATTGAAAAGGCTGAAAAATTGTGTTGTTTCGTTGTGTTTTGGTACAGTGCTCCCAGAACGAACGCGGCTTGGTTTGATGCGGTTGTGTGCGTGATGATTTGTGCCGGCTGCTTCAGCTGGAACAATAAACCCGTACCCAGCGAGGAGAAGGGGATGCTGCACCTTTAAAGCATCCAAGGGCTTACAGCCTTTTAGTGTAAATTGCTCCCAGAATCCATGTCACAACTCCTTATATGGTGCTGCTTTTTTTCTCTTAGTTGCCATGACAACAGCAGCACTGCACCATTCATCAGCTCTGGTCCTGGGCTGCATTGCTAGCCCTTCGCCTTACTCCGAAATGTTCCGGAGAGCGCCGGTGAATCATTCACTCGGGTATACTGCGCCATTGTTTACCTGTTCTTTCAGCAGTTTGCTCTAACAAAAGAGCAAATTAAACTGCGCCATCGAAACAAACTGTAAAAATACTTCATTTTCCCCCCCAAGGGAGACACGGAGTCTCCATGTGCTGCGGCATTCTGGAAGGAAAGGCTCTCTAATGCCGAGAGACTCAGCGAAGACAGAAAGCTCTGTGTCTGTCGGCTTTTCCGAAATCGGCTTCGAGCCTGCTCCCTGGGGATGGAGAAGATGCAGAAGTGATGCTTGTTAGGGACGGCGGGCACCGCAGGGAGACGGCGGTTGTGCTTTTGGGACCGGAGTTTGACATCAGCAGCGGGAGGTGTCACCTGTAACATCATCCTGACGTGGGGAGAGGCAATATGGAGCTGGCGCTAGGGAGAGGGGTGGGCCAGATCTTCGCCGGAGGGCCGCTCTCCAGGCGTCGGTACCCGTGAATTAACAGGCTCGCTGACCTCCTGCTGCAGGATCGCAGGCTCTCGGGTGATGGGGAGAGAAAACAAAGCCTCGTGAGTATTTGGGCAATTTGTCTTGCATGGACTTGGATTTAAATAGTGTTAGGTGTTCCTCGGGCTCCTTTGACTCCGCAGAAAATCAATGTAGAATAAGGGATTCTGATGCTTCTGGTTTACCAGGAAGCCATTAGAACGTGTTTAGTGTTGGTAAGGATTATGCTACTTGGGTTATTTTTCTTTTAGTTATTGTTGCAACACTTTTACATAATCTGAGTTTGTCGCCTGCTTGCAGGATGTGCACAATTTCACATACAAAATGTAAATTAATGAGCAATGAAAAAATTCCACTCTTCAGCACTGCTAAAATATAAAAACTGCTGAGGAGTATATTGAAAAATACGACAGATATCCAGAGTGTTTTGGTTTAAAATTTAGAGAACAATGAGATGGAGATAAGGTTTTTCTTCTGTATTGCAAAATGTCCACAAATTAGTTTTGAGTGGGTTATAAAATCTCTGTGTGCTGGGTGGGAGATTTTTGCTTCTCACTAAGAGAGTGAGATGTTTAATTTCAATGCTACTAGGAAAAATACAAATAGATAACCAATCAC
Organism: Ardeotis arabs; assembly: GCA_011801015.1. Lineage (NCBI taxonomy): Eukaryota > Metazoa > Chordata > Aves > Otidiformes > Otididae > Ardeotis > Ardeotis arabs. Next base: position 57,398 of record JAAGAY010148527.1, read on the forward strand.
TTTCAACGTATAACATGAGGAAAAGCTATTCAAGTGCCTGATGCTCACGTTGCACTTAATTTTTGAGGAATGTTGTGCTTAAAATTGTTGGTGTCGGGACAGACTTTCATCCTTTTTTAGGTATTTTTTGTATCCTACTGTTCGCCATATGCTTACATCTCTTTTTATTGCTGCCTTTAACTGTCGTACTGTCAGCGTGACATTGATCTGAAATGCGTGGTTTTCGTGTGGGAGCGGAGGCTGGGTTGGAGGCCCGCTCTGAACCGCGCGGTGATGCCGAGGGCCGAGTTCTCCGTGAAGTGCCGTTGCCTTCAGGGGGTTCTGACGATGCCTAATGTATTTTTTCTGCTCGTAATTCATTTTCCTTTTAATTTTCCCTGATGCATTGCAATCTGTGGCTATGCAGAGGTTTAACACAGGTAGAAAACTTGGATTTTGTCAGAATTACTGAGTCGTCCCTTTTAAAAAAAAATGACGTAAAACACACGCACAGAAGCAACGTTTTGCTGTGGCCTTGTCACCTGCCGTGTACTCCAGAGTGGCAAACTCCGGTGTCTCCGGAGAAGGAGGATCCTCTTTCATTTACAAAGATATATGCTGAATATTTTATTTTTTTTTTTTTTTCCCCCGGTTGTGTCAGTTCTCACTATTCATTTTTGGGATGCTTCATGCATTATTTTTGGGCCTGTGATTTGTTTTGACAGGCCTGTACTCAAATGGAAACCAGCTGGGCCTGCAGAAATAAAACAGGTGGATGAATGTGTCTCTGCGCTACCCACATATGTACATTAAACAAACAGAACTCTCTCTGAAATTAGTAAATTTCTTGATTTCTTGTGGCTCCGAAACTGTTCCTGAAATTTATACGGATAAATAGTATGTCTATGTGTAACTTTTTGAATTAAACCAAATCCTGTGGTGAGGGCTTTTCTTTTGTTGGAGACCTCAAAACTCATGATGCTTCTGCATTAATTTAAGGATAATTTGGATGTAGCTTTTATTTTTTAAATGGAGGGAAGGAAAAAAAAAAAGGCATATTTATTGGCTTTTGAAAGTCACTTACTAATTTTAGCATGGATTTTCCCCAAATGTTGCTTAGAGGATGAACCCGGTTCTGCCTTGTTCTGACACACAACTGCCTTCTGTATTGATGGAATGGAAACCGTAATAGAGATGCAGAAAATCCTACATGCCTTCCCTTGATGTTTGTTTGAGAGATTGCCTGCCTGCTGGGCTTGCAGAACCTTTGCAATTTGCTCTTCCCCAGGATTTTTTTTTTTTTTTTTTTTTTTTTTTTGCATTGATGCTGTTTAACTGCTCAGACTTGCCAAGGATGGGGTAAACGCATCGTTACAGCACTGAAGCTGGGAAAAGGTGACAATAGCTTTTCATTTCAGGTATTTGTGTGTATGCTTAAACGAAGGGGGAACCCCAAAAGTTTATATTTAGTGCAGAGAACATCAAAACGGCAAACAAAATAGTCCTGAACCTCCATGGCTTTTCAGAAGCTGGGAGCTAGAAGTCTGTCCTTATTTCACACTGGTGCTGTACAAAATGGAGCATCTGTCACGATTACACTTCTGGTGTGTGAGAATTTTAATTTTTAGGCATAGCTAAGAGGTTTCTATAGCGAGAGAAGGTGATGTGGGAGGCCTCCTGTGGAGTCAAATCAGGCCATCGCTCCTCCCTGTGCCGCGTCTTACCTCCTCCCGCTCCTGGAGCCCGCGGAGATGTTCTGGGAGCTGGATCCTGCTGCTCTGTGTGAGCAGAGCGGCCCTCACAGGATGTTCTCTTTTGGAAAAAGCCCTTATCTCCAATGGGGCTGCTTGTTTTCTAATCCTTTCCTACTTCTATAACAACAAGACAGCCCATTTTGGAAACTCTTCTTCCTGTGTCCTCCATTGGCACGCTGGGTTGTTGGGTTGGGTTTTCTGAAGGCTGACCACTGCTTTTGCAATCCATCTGTGCCTGGTTGCCCCTAATCATGTAGCAAGCCGTGCTCAGGCTCACCGCGACTCACTGTTATCCCTAAGGCTGGAGTGATGCCACGTGTTAAAGGTTCCCGCAGCGCGTGTACAGCTCTGTGTTACGGTGAGGTCGCGTATTGCAGAGCTGTGTGCTGGGTTGTCAGCACAGGTCCCTGACCAATGCCCAAAACAGGCAGAAAGCTGAGAATTGACCTTGATCCGTGGCTCTGGACCGTTGCTTTGGTGCTTGCTATCCCTTCCCTTGCTCCGTGGTGACTCCCTTGAGTAGCTGTTGGCACTGTGTAATTCCATTCCTGGGCGTATCGCTGATTTAACCACATACGTATGATGTGGAGTCGTATCAAAGGTGGCTTTGGCCCAACATTCGAGCTATGTTCCTACAGACCTGCACACCTTCTGTAGACAGAAACCTTTGCCAGTGGTTCTTGCACCTCCAGATATGCTTTAGTGTAACCCACTCCTCTGCACTTTATTAACAAATAGCAATTGTTATTCTTGTTTGTTATCCAGATATGCTTCCTGATGATTTTTTTCCAAGAAGATAATGTGTGTATACATTTCTAAATGAGCTGCTTTCTTATTCCAGCATCAGCTTTAGTGGTTTAAACAATAGCCCTCTGAGTACCTTGTTTGTTGAACTACAGCTGATGGGCCAGAAATTCTTACACTGCATGTGGAGATGGGCATTTTTTCTGTTAAGAGAGAAGAAACCCTACAGCTAAATGAAATGAGAAAATTAACCCAAACTGTTTTGAAATGGTAATTTGACTGAAGGGGGAAAAAAAAAAGAAAAACAAACCTTCCTTTCCAAGGTTTATTTGATTAAGTATCTTTGTATTTATTAAACCAGATACTTAGGGCGCTGACGCGTGCCATGTTGTAGGTGAAGGCCACGCAGCCCGGTGACGTTAGTATCTGAGAGCTCCTTCATCACAGGTCTGGCCCGTGTCTGTCATGGTCCGAAGGTGGCTGGGGCTTGTGATGGGCTGCCCAGGCGCCTCTGCCCTCGGCGCTTTGTCCCGTGCGGACGCTGAGACTCTGAGTTGGTGGGTACCGGCTCGGCTGGAGGTTGGAAAATGAAGGGCTGATTTCCCCAGGTGGTGTGGAAGGGGTTGCTGTCAGCGCCTTTGGAGGAGCTCTGTGTCTGACAGCCATGGCAGGCAGCACCGAACCTGGCACCTCACCGGGTGCTGCTTTAGGGCTTGGCAGTCAATTGTTCTTCAGCGTTTCATAAACACAGAATTATCGTCTCGTTATCCTCTCCCTCCCTCCTCCGTACCCCCGGTTAGAAAAGTTACTTTCAGAATCGTGTTCCTAAATCAGCCTGGTTGTACGCAAGAGGCATGGCAATGGGAAATGAAAATTTTCTGAAATACTAGAATGTTTCTAAAAGCTTTTCTGTCTTACACCAGAGAAGTGAGCGGTGTGGATCTGTACCAGTTGCTGGTACTGCTCTGGAAAACAGATTCTTGCTGCCCACTTATCCGAGGGCAGGTTGCGTAAGGAGATGAGGATGGATAACTCCGCATTGTCTGCTAGTGAAGGAATCACCACTACGGAACATATGGGCTTTGTTTTCTCTCATCCCGTGTTTGTCAGAAGTTCCTGTTGGACAGAAGGCGTTTGTGCATGTCGAATACGTGGTTGTGCTGGAACAGGGTCTGATTGCCAGACACCCAGCGCTGCTGTGCAGTAACCAGCTAAACACCGCACGCTTGATTTGTTTATACGCACAAGATTAAATTTCTGGTTTCATGTTTGCATCAAAACAGTACTTAGTACTGTAGTTTGATTTCAGAAATAAGTGTATTTGCACCACAAATATCTCATCGCATGGTAATGGTGCGGCTATGACTTAGCTTTGTGTCAAGTTTGTCCTCAAGTCGTGGTGCCCTGTGTTTTACGGAGCCAGGTACCATGAAATGTCAGCAGAGGAAATGTGTTGGTCAGCTTTTGTAAGTCTGGATTGGCAGATGCTGCTTTAAACGTAACATTGTTCTCTCTGTGTTTTAAAATTTCACCTCTTAAAGCAAAAACTTGTTTCTGTACCTTTCTTCTCAGCGGGATCTGTTTGAGCATCACCTTAGTTGATGCAGAGGTGAAAGAGCTGGACTGTTGCTTGCTTTTCTGCATTCTTCTGGTTGTGCCAGTTTTATTCTCCTGCAATGTTTCTTATTTTCTTCCGTAAATGTAACATAGACAATTTTTTTATATATGGATTCCTGTCTACCTGTATTTCTTTAAGAAGCAAGACTTAATCCTTTCGTTCTGTTCAGTGGTAGAATATTTCAGATGAAGATTATTTAGACAAGCTGATAGTTTAAGTTCTTTCTGGGTTTTTTCCTACTAGAATGTCCAGTTTTCTGTTTAAATGAGTGTATGACTACAGAGAATGATTTCTGAGTGAATTTAAACGGCCCCTTGAACTTTGTCTTTTGTCAGAGGTTTGCATCTTCATTTCTATTTCATGGAGGAAAAAAAAAAGACTGAGCGCTTTGCTTTCTGTAATTCTTTCTAGGATATGCTTTGAAATTTCTAGAAACAGTCTGGGCAGGTGAATAAGCTTCTCCAGCACTTAATTCACATTACTATTGCTCTGATAAGCAGGAGCTGTACCAAAAAGGCAGTAAACCCAAGCTCTTGCCAAGCAGAGCTTCTGCTATAACCACACCTTTGTGAACAAACCAGTTATTTTTAAACAGAACTGTGTGCGAACAGAAATTACCTGGAACAAAACCAATCAACTGCGCCCCTCCAAAAAAACTCCCCAGCCCTAACTCCAAATAAATCACGATGGGCACTGTAATTCTGAATGTTCCAACTGTTAAACTATTATTATTGGTGATGCTGTTTCCGCTGATGGTAATAGCGGACAGCTGGGGAAGCTTTCACACTGCAATGCCTTAAGGATTTTCCAGCACTGAATACAAATCCATGGGGAATCGCTGTAGATGCGCACCAGGACGTCGCACTGGTTTGGTACTGCGAGAGCAACGGGCCAAGGCAGCGAGCTGTCGGACTTACTGGGATTTTTCCCATTGTCTCAGCAGCGGTTTTGGAGCTTTTGGACTGAATTCCTGTCTCTCTTCATCTTTTCTGCAAAGTATCAGATGTGTTAGAGGGCCCGAAAGAGGACTGTAAAGGCAGCTCGCCCGGCTTGCTGCTCCTGATCTGCTTTGGAGTCCCCAAAATGGGCAGGAGGAGAGTGAGCAGTCTCGGTCGTAGAAGGGACTAGGGGTAAGTGAGGAAATGCTTTTTGAAGGAAAGTCACCAAATCGGTGCATTTCTGTCAAGAAATGGTTCCTGGCCTTGGTGTGTGACATGACGGTTCCAAAGCTCTACGGTAGCGTTGTGAGCACTAGAGAAAAGTGTTGGTGTGACGGGGTAGGAGAACAGCGATTCTGAACACTTTCTAGTTTAATGTGGTTCCACAGCTACACTTTGTGATTCAAATATTATTCCAGTCCAATCTCGGTGTAAATAAAATGGAGACAAGAGCTCTGCAACAGAGGAAAACATACGCTGCCAGCAACAGCAGGCTTATTTTGGAAGTGGTTAAATTACACCTGCTACTTTTTTCTATGGGAAGAATCTTGAGTTAAATATGTTTTCTTTTTTTTGTAGTGACTTGAGATAAATTAAGCTCTATTAAATATTCAGACAGGTTTCTGCATCCTGACTTCTTCAACATGTACAATTAAAAAAAAAACAAATGCATAAAGCACAAGTCCTTTGTTGGGGACATGGCAGCAACCAGGTGTTTTTTTTTCCCCAAGGATCTGTCTTACAGTCAGTTTCACACAGAAAAGAAGAAAATGTGTTTGCTTCAGTAGTTGTTTAATTAGCTTCTCATTTTTCTCATGAAAGTTCATCTTGAAATCTGAGCATCGTGTTTAGAGGAGCTGGGCTTTATGTTTAGAAAATGGTGAAACAGTTTCTTTCTGAACAGCAAATTAACACAGTTATCAATAATTTGATTCAAGTGACCGAACTCTTTGCTGTTTTTTTTTCTTTTATTTTTTTTTTTTTAGAATCAATGTCCTTTACATTATATCCAGGTCTTTTTTTTTTTCCCTTTTTTGACAGTTTTTCCTCATTTTTACTGCCAGTGCAATATTTGGGTCACTGAACTGCTGGAAGAACAACTCCAGGACAGCAGGAGAATGGGAATAATGAGATTTAGAACTCATGTTTTGTTACGTTCCCCTCTCATCTGTTTTAAATGTAATATTTAATGAAATAAAACTGTTGGGAAAAGGCATGTGAGGGGGGTGAGGGACGTTTTCCCCTCCAGCTCCGCCCCATCCCGTTTCTGCTGCTTGGGAGGATTCTTTGGGTATTTCAGCAGACCTTACATAGTCTTAAGATTTTGATGGCATGATTTCATCCGGTAGTCCCAAGTCTTCATTCACTCCACTTTTTTTTTTTTTTTTTTTTTTTTTTTTTTTTTTTTTTTTTTTTTTTTTTTTTTTTTTTTTTTTGTATAACCAAAGTCTGAAAATTGAGAAGGAAAACTGACTGCAACTGATGAAAAATGTCAGTGGGTGAATTGCTTGTTTCCGTGACTGGGTGACTTAAGGAGCTGGAGCAAGCGATGCTGACTTCCTCCTCTTTCATCCTCCTCCTCTTGTACACAAGTTCCTACCTTGAGTCACACATGAGGAATTTCTGCTAAAAGGGGCAATTTTAAAAGACTTCAGAAGATGCTGAGAAGAAGAATTTTAGATGGGAACTGGCGTGGAGAAGTCTGCTACTGTGACACAGCTCCGAGGAGTCAAAAACAACTTGACAAGTTTGAATGGAAAGATGAAAGTAGCGTGTCCTCCTCCTGCCGTGTCGATACGTTAATTAAATCACTTGCTTCTCCTCAAAGCTGTCTTCCCTGCGGGGATAAAGACTTTCTGGCAGCCCACGTTGGAAATAAACTTACCTGCAGGGAAAGAGCGAGGGTTTGTTTTTTTTTTTTTTTTCCTCTTTCTGAGATCATTAATAGGAGCAACTTTTCTTCCTAAAGGCTTTGTCAGAGTGGTCTAAGCTACAGCTGCTTGACAGATTGACGCTGGGAAGCTCTGACTGGTCTGGGCTAAACCTGAAACGTTTGGGCTGGCCCGGGACGGGGCTGCTGTGCTGGCTGTTGGCTCCGGCAGTGGTGGGTTTGATAATCAATTGCTATTCCATTTAGGCTAAGTGATAGAAATTAGTTGCATAGTAATAAGCAGAATGGAAATGGAAGTAAAATTCTTTCTGGAAGCGCAGCTTGTATGCAGGTTAGTGTTTTAGGTGAAACTATTTTCTTTCTGAACATGCGAATTTATTGCAAACACAATCACGCTAGCCATTATTGAGCACTTCACACCAATGCATGTTGTTTTATTCTGTGTCTATTGAAAATACATATGAGCCTTTCAAAACCAAGTTCCTTTGAAAATTGATCAGGTGTGTACCTATTCATACAGAAGATGATTTTGATCGATTATTTGTTTTTATTTGAGAGAGGCTGTAATAATTTGAGTAAGATGAGTTATAATTTGATTCTATTAGAATACTTTTCTAGAAGACTCGTTCCTTTCTGATGTCACTGAACATCTTTGTCATAATGTTATGGCTTGACAGTATTTTCCATGCCTTGCACAGAACTGTTTATCTGGAGAGAGGCGCTGGGGGGAAAACACTTTTCCAGTGGGTCTGTGTGGTCCCATGGGACCACAGAATCCACTCCTCTGGAGAAGGTTATTCCTTGTTTTTACAAAAAACATCTTCAGAAGCAGTAATAGGCAGAGCCTTTGCGTTACAGACTTCTCATAGTTTAAAGAATTTTAGAATTCAGACAGTTTTTGATAGTGACTTATTTTAACTCTCCATTATTGGCTCGCTGGACTCGCTTCCTGCTTTTTTGCTCTATTCCTCTTTCCACCTTCATTTCCTTCAATTTTCTTGTTTCAGGACCTTATCTCCTAAACTAAACATATTTTCTGAAAGTTTTGGAAGGAGTGTGATGTTTCCAGGCAGCACATTGTTCTGAGTGCTTGTATGTTCTGCCCTCCTCCCAGCGCTGCGATAACTGGGTGACGAGAGAGGCTTTGAAGTGTAATTTTAAAAGCTTTTTATATTTTCAGATAACAGAAGGGAAAAAACTGTTGCTGTCACACAGTGGTTTCTGTAAAATAGTGCTGGATTCTCTAGAGAAGGATGCTAACCTGTAATTTAGCTATTTTAATTTTAATGATTTTTTTTTTTTAAATACATATCTAAAAATCCTAATTGCGCATAACTGGTATATTAGAGGCACAGCAAAAATAATCATGTGGTCTGTAATTTTATCTTTTTACGGCTCTTACCTCAGCAAAATTAAAGAGTCACTGGGGATCAGAGGCAGCACTGGAAGTGACATCTCTCGTGTTTTGGGTGGAGTCCAGCTGTGTTGAATCTGACAGTTATTTGTTCCAGGAGCGCCGTGGATCAATAGCACTGCAGCACTTAAAACATTTTAGTACAAGGGAAACTTCAATAAAGTCTCCTCTCCGCAGCATTACGTAGCCGTTGGGCGGCTTCCAGCACGTGAATCAGCCCTTGGCGCGGCGGCCGGCGTTATTAACTAAAGAGGGGGAGGGGAGGATGCGCGAGGCGCCCACTTTTACTTTCTCCAAATAGGAGTTTTCCAAAATTGGCTCTTCAGAGCGGTGCGCGGGCTCTTCCCGTCACAGCCGGACTCGGGCGGGATTTGGTAAAAGCTTGTGTGTTTGGGGGATTGCGTTCTGTCCGTACAGAAATAGTTATAATATTGCACTGACAGTATTTACAAATACCATGTTTAAGAGTAAAATTCAGCTGAAGCAGTCACGAAAGGTGAGTGTGCAGTAAACGCAGAGCGATTTGCCGTTTTCATCATTCGTGGCACGCTTTCACCTCTTCAGCCTGGGATAAAAGTATTTTTACACAAAGTTGGCAAATGTCGTTAGCTCATCCTCTTCTGGGAGAGGAAGATTGAAAGCACGGTGGGAATTCGGTTCTAGTTGTGTGTAAGGCAAGGAGGGGACAAAACTTGGGGAGAAAAGCTGGGTTTGAGCCGAGCTCCTCGACCGGGCTCTGCTCAGGACCTGCCCCGGAGGAGCGAGTGGGGAGCGGTCAGGCGTGTGCCCGTGTGGTGCGTGTGCTTAGCGTGACAAAGCGTGTGAGCCTAATAAAGAGCCGTGGTGGTTTGCGTTAACGCTCATCAGGAGCTGAGAGAAAGAGAGCTCCCAGGTACCCCGGGATGGGCGATCCATCGTTCACGCAATGGAAAAAGCGTCCGGGTTTCCTCCAGCATCTTCCTGGTCCGTAGGCAGATGGATTTCTTGTGTATCTTTATGGATGTACGCACAGACAGAGGTGTGGGTGTGTCTATATTGTAGTCAAACCACGGAGTGAATTCAGCTCTACTGAAATAACTGCCTGGAGAACGCGGTGTTCAGTCAGGTTGTTCGATGTTAATAACCCTCTTTTAGTGAAACCTTCCTTTCAGGGGTGAATCTGAATGTGGTAGATGAAGCCTTTTGCTTATCCATGGTATTTTCCTTTTATCAATGTGTTTTAATCTAAAGAAAACCTTTTTTTTTAATTAAAATACTAACTCATCTATAAATTATATGACAATGAAGTGTTAAGACAGAAAATGCAGTAGCGTTAGGAAACTCAATGGGCTGAGCTGGAGCACGGTGCTAACAGAGGGAAGATGGTTACTCTGCACCCATAAACACATCCTGGTGTTTCTTTGGTTTATTTTTATTTGGCAGTAGAATAGATGCTTAGCATTGATCACAGATAGCTCCAGGATTGATCCCAGTGCTCCACACAGATGTACAAAGGGACAAACCAGCAGCCACTCCTGACCTTTGGAATGTTTCTGTGTCGGAGGGGCTGTGCACCTCGCCCATCCCCCTTGTTCCAGCCTCAGGAGCGACTAGGATGGGCGTACGAGTTTGAGGAATCTTACAAATTGGGCTGATGGTTTGTGTTCCTCAGGTGGGCATGCTTTCCAAATACACGGGATCTCTGTTTTCCAAGAGACTCGTGAAACGCCAGGCTGCAGACATTGCAGCTTCTAATAAAATATTTTCCCTAGTGTTCATTTACCAGGGCTTTATTGCAGCCCCGTGCGTCTGTTCTGGACACGTTTGCTTACGTGTGCTTTTTAATTCACACCTAGCTGTACTGTTAGGTGTCGAGGTTGTTTCTCTTCTGTCATCAGAGGAAAGAAAACTGAGCATCTCCTGTCTCCGCTGATGAAGAAGTGGTGTTGGGGTCAGTAGGGCTTTGGATTTTGTTGAGTATCTTGCATTGTACGCCTCTTCTAGCGTAAGAAAAAGCCTACGGGTTAATAATCGTCAGGCAATCCCGAATTCCAGGTAACAGAATCCTTCCTTTTTAGAAGTACAATTTCTCTCAAACATAGATTTTTCCAAAAAATAGATTATATACAATTTTAGAACTAGTTTAGACTCTTGTCTGTTTTGAACACTGAGATTCAGTCCTTGGTGACGGTGTTGTACTTGCAGTGTCCGTCTGGATAGTAAGGAGAATTAGCATCAAAACCGAGAAGGAAATAATTTATATCTTTGTCCCTACTGGAAGATAGACCACCTGCTGCAGAAAGTGTCATAAATGAGCCATCTAATTAAACTTCTGGAATGCCTGCCCTGGTAATTGTTTTACATTCCGCGATTAATTCCTACCCTGGAATTACCATAGCTTTTCTCGAGCAGAAGTTGCTGTCAAAGTCAAATGAGAATTTTATTTGCACTGACGGAAGGGTTTTCAGTTTTGCTCTACTGGCTTGGATACCAGTGGGGATTAATCTCACTGGGAACTGCAGGAACTAGCCCCAAAAATGCGCAGTATTTATTTTAAACAGCTTCTCCAGCTGGTTAAATTCAAGTTCTTACATTCGTAGTAGCAAATGAGTTCCTGGATGCCGTCAGCGTTACGTTTGTCGTCGAGTCCTTGGGAGCAGGACTGACCTGTTGAGTGTCCGTACGGCGTAGGCTGCGTCCGTACGGCGTGGGCTGCGGCCGTCGGCTCCCGGCCGCGGCACTGACCGGGCGGTGGGACCCGCGTGCTGGGTTTGTGACGGCAGCCTGCCTGTCACCAGGATGGTTTTTTCTGAATTACAGGCGCGTTTTATGGTTCTAGAAGACAGCATTACTAAGAGCTAACCTCTTCATTTAATTTGTTCTATTTTTATAACTGGTTATTGCAAATATCCCCTTTTCCAGGAGATTTGGAAGAAATACTGTTCTCTGCTCAAAAAATAGCAGTTGTGTCAGCGGGGAAGGCTATTGCAGTGCTTTGTAATGCCTGGGCTTGACCTGTTTTGTAGAGAAGATCTTATAGAAATAAGAGGCCTAATGGAGAGATGCAGATACAGAATACTTTGAATAATTTTTTCCATGCTTTTGTTAGGGTTTTTTATAGTAAGTGCCAAATGCTCATCCTCTGACTTTGATCTTAAGCTTTACCTCTGCTCACGGGAGCCTGTTCAGGACCTGGGCAAACTGTTGTGCCTGGAAAGTCACTTTTATAAAAAGATCTATATTATCCTTTAACATTTGGCTAAAAAAGGGCAAACCAGATTTCTGAATTTATGGCATTGCCATTTGTTATTTATTGCAGTAGAAAACTAATGCCCAAATATGAATCTGTCAGGATAATCTTCCTTTGGACGGGAGTCAGGAGCGCTTAACTCGTTTACGTGAAAATCCTCCTTTCCTGTAATCGGGTTACGTGTGAGTTAGGAGGGCTTTTTGTCTTTTTCAGGTTAAGAATATCTGAAATAAATGAAACTATTGCTCTGTAGCTTTTTCCCTAATCTGCAGTTACACGGAGAAGCTTGTACCGACCTGAGCTTTTAAAAGTTAACTGTTGTCTCTAAGTCACGGTGACATAGCATATCTTGTCTGGTGGGAACGTGTGTTTTTAAGGCTTAGCTCTTGCTTTTAAGGGAACAAAACCATAACTACTGTAAAATGAAGTGTATGAGTAAGCTTGCAGCACGGTGAGAATTCATGATGTAGTGAAGACAAAGTTCTTCATTGCCCTCAAAAGAAGAATCGGTGGGCTGGCTTGGGGAGCCCACCAGCTGCCGCGGGTCAGTTGTTTGCAGAAGGCAGGAGGGAACGGGGCAAACATCAGCAGATGAGATCAGCTCCCCGGTGAGGAGCGCAGAAGATGCAGAAATAAAACCCGCGCTGAAACGGGAGGTTGCTGTACTCGTTCCTTAGGGACGGGAACTGCCCTGCTAGGTGCTGCTCCATGGAAAAGTGCAGGTTCTGCATCTTCTGCGGACTCCTGGGTCCGCGAGTCGCTATCGTCAGCCTTCTCCTTGTTACGTTTCTTCTTCCTCTCTGGGTTGGTAACTCAAATAACCTTTACGGCAAAGGCACCTGGTGACAACCCCACTGCAGGCATTGCCATGTCTTGAGCGATGAAAGCCATGTTTGTTCTGTGTGTCGGAACAAAATGAGCGCTGCCAAGCGTCACGCCGGAAGATTCGTGGTTCTAACGTTAGCCAGAGATGATAGAGAAAAGATGAGGGGTTTCTAATAGGTATTGTAAAAGTGACTGTCACTGAGGCCACGGTAAAACATTTGAAATAAAAATAGTGGTTAAAACTGCCATTACAAATGACATATTAGTAGATTGGCCTGTGCAGAATTATTATTCTAAACAATTTTCTTGCCATAGTAATAATCTTCTCAGTATTTATGTGTTTTCATTACATCATTATCTGGCACCAGATCGTTACTGTGAATATTTTTTTCACTGGTGTTGGCCAGTTTGCAAGCTGATGGCGTGTCTGTGTGTGCGCGTGGCGGGATGGGGGGGATTTTTACACAGCTGGCGACTGGCTCGTGGCGTTAGGATGGAGCTGTGTGTCCGAGCCGGGCTGTGCATCCAGGAGCTCTGCATGCGGGTGGGAGGGTGGCGGATCCGGGGGGAGCGGGGGCTTCCAGCTGCCCTTGGCTCCCCTCGCTCGCGCGTTCCTCGTGCCTGGCGCGTGTTATCCGGGCCCCTCTGGCCTCCGGGTGGGAACGTGCTGTAAATAGATCCCGGGTAGACTTCTGCAAAATGGTAGCGCGGTACCTTTATTTTTCCTGATCAGATCGGGTCTCCTGGGATGCATTGTTAGGAGAAAGAGTCGGGAGGGTGTTCAGCACCTATTTTGGGACAGAGAGGGAGGGGTCTGGCTCCTTGACTATATTCTGCTTCTCAGGGGCTTCTACTGAAAAAAAAATTCCCTCACATTTATTTACTGTCTTCCCCACTCTCCCTTTAAGCATTCCCGTGATGGTTTCTGTACCCCCTCAGCTGGCTGTGTGCCGCCTCTCTGGTTCCTCTCCTGGGAATTCCTGCGCCTTTCCCGGCGGCAGGGCCGGCTGTGCCGGCTGCAGGCCTGCGCCCCGAAAGCCGGAGATGCCGTGCTGCCTCCGCGGCCATCGTTTGCTCTCTTGAGCTTTGATTGTAGGAGATGCACGAGAACAGACGTGTCCCCCGCGTCTTTAGTTTCAGATTCCAAATTTAATTTACGGGGACAGAGAACGATAAATATGATGTATGTTAAATGGAGGCTTTTACGCTGGGAATCAGAGCGGCACGGAGCGTGCTGACCCACGACGCTGTCGGTTGAGCGGCTTTTCAAATTGGCCTTTCACTTTATTGGGCACGTGAGCTTAACTCTGACATGTAATACAGTAATCTCTGCATTTAACTCACTAGTTCTGTCTGTCCAGTCTGGCAGGAATATCTGTTTGACAACTTATTAATAAAAGTGTTTCAGTAATTATTTTATTACAAACAAACGTTGCGCAGAACTTCCCGTCTTTTGGAATTCAAACTATTAAACATGCAGAAAAATCCCATTTCTCCAGCGTGAGTGGTCAGTACTGCTTTGTTACAGACAGCTTTACTTTTTCCCTAGTCTTTAAGTCTGTTGGATCTTTTCTGGATTTGTAAGGATAAAAGTGGAGTGCTGGTTTTTTGTCCTGGACAGCATTAGCTTTACTCTGATCCTTTGTGTCGAACGCCGTATCTGTTTGGTCAGACATTCAGGATGTTTTGGCATTGAAATTTTATATTCAGAGGAAACAATTACCAAACGCAGAACTGGTGTATTCATTTTAGATATTTATAGTTAAATATGTAGTCAAATATCTTAAACCCGCGGTCTCTGTGTACTTCTCTACCAGCTTAGCTTTTCTACAGTTGCTGACTCCAGGCCCATTTGCTTCCTATTAAAAAATTTTAATAAAGCAGGAAAAAAGGAAGCGTTGAAGGGTGAGTGTGCCTCGGTACTCGCACACTTTAAAGTAAGACTGTAGAGTTTGAAAGTTTTAACCAGAGCCATCTCCTTTGTAAAGAATGCAGATTTTTTTTTTTTCTTGACCAAAAAAAAAGAGTAACCTGATATGAGTCTGACAGTGTTGTTTAGTTAAGTGCTTCCATCTGTTGCTTGCTATTTCCCTTACTCATGACCTCTCTTTCTCTCTCCCCCTCCTTCTCCTTAGCCCCTTTGAGGAAAGCAAAGTTTGTTGAGAGCCCTCGAATCCCCGAGTCCGAGCTTGGCTCGCCAACGCTTTCTTCAGCGCAGAAACTGGATGTTGATGCGTACTGCCCCGGTAAGCTGCATGCAAAGGCTCTGCCGTAAAAGAGGGAGAACAGGCGATTCCAGCCCGGAAGGGTTTGTAAATGTAGCGTGGCTCCTTTTTCCAGGTGGTTGGTTGGACCTTCCCCAGACAGGTTTTGTTGACTTGGAAACTTGAATAAGTGTTGGTTTCTAATTGATACCCATTTGCGTTTGTTACTTGCTGTTTTGTGTGTGGCCACTCTCCCCTCAGGACAATTTAGAAGATCTAGAGAGTTGCTTTGGAGAAAATAAAAACGATCAAATAAACATATTACTATAAAAATTTAAATTTTTGATGCTGGTCTTCAGAAAGGCTGGAATAAAACCACGTTTCAGCAATACCATTAAATCAACTAATGCGGAAGGGTGGAATCTTGTTTACCTGTGGCCAAGAATGTTGCTTTTTTTTTGTTTGTTTATTTTTTTAAAGAAGTATCTTCTAGTTTATATATCCTGTAGTAATTGCTCTTAAAAGTATACATCTTGCTAGAGGCCTGTGGTTGAAGCGTCGGTAGGAGTGGGTCGTGTCCCTCCTTGGCTGGACCCCGAATGTGTCTGGCGGTTTGGCCAGGCAGTTGCGTAAATACCTCCGAGCCCAGACAGACCTCGTGCGGACGTGTGGGTGCTGTTTAAATCTTTGCGCAGATGCATCTCGCCGCCAGCTCGGTATCATTTCCCAGGTTCTTCCTAAATTTTGGAAGTGGCGACCTGAGGAGGGCTGGAGGCTGTGGAGGTGCTGGCCTTGGAGGAGGCTGGAACCAGCGCTGTCCGAAAGCAGCAGCAAGTGTTTTGGAGGATTTTTTGCCAAATTCTGTAGTTTTCTTTCTCTAGTTTGTGACGAAAGGGACCCATATTCAGGATGGGCTTCAAATGGGGTAAAAGGATGTTGAGTATTTGGAAATGGCATGTAAACGTGTGGTATCTTCCTCTTAAATCTATAGCTGCAGTAGAAAAGGTCGCATTAATGAACGATTCTCTGAAATCAGGGTACTGTTTATTTCTGTGGATGGTGAGCTTGCAGAATATTCACAATTGGAGGGATTAATTGAATGTTGTCCAAATTTTGAATGTGGGTTTTCTTTAATGTGTTGTGTTTGAAAGAGGAGTTGTCTTAGGAAAAAAAAGACAATCCCTGTGCTTGGAAGTGCCTCCTCTGAGGCCATAGTTGCTGTGAAAAGTGCTCCTTCTTTTTCAATCATCATGAATTACAATTAAAATTTTGCTGTTGCAGCCCTTTCTTCTTCTCACTAAACAGCTTCTACTGTCACGTTTGTAATTGTTAATAATTATAAACTTACTATGATTGCACCCACAGAGAATTGTAATTGAATTGTAAATTTGGCTTAAAAAACATAAATTCCACATTCCTACGTCTTGTGTTCTGTCTTGCATGTGTGTGTCCCCCCGCTCCAGCATTGCTTGCGGGGTGTTTGGAAGGGCAGGACTCCTGCCGAGCCCGGGAGCGCTCTCTGACGATGGGATTTGCCATTCTTTTTTTCCTTTTTGATCTCCTCCTCTTGCTGATGGTGTAGTGATCTGAAAGGGAAAGGGGAGTTTCCTCCTGCCTTGAAGTGTTGTTACAGAAACACGAAGCATCGCTAAGGAAGGGAAAAAAGCGAGAGCAAGGGAGTTTTCACAGTAGATGCTGGTGAACAGCACCAACTTGGAGTAAAGGTGGAAACTTCAGCTTTGGGGTGTCAGAGTACTTCAGGCCGCTGAAACACGCGGGAGCTGCTGGGTGCTCTCTCCCTTGTGTCCATGCCCGCTGGGCGCCCAGGACCTCGTCTGGCTGGGACGCCTGCGTTTGCCCGGGCCCAGGGACTGCAGCCGCTGAAGAGCCCGGCCAGGTTTCTGTGGGCCGCCAGCGGTGCACACCAGGCGGGTGAGGACGGGATGGAGGAATCCGTTGGGGAAGCGATTCTTGAAGCTGTTCATAGGGGGAAGTTTGTGGCACGCACGCTTTTCTTCTTGCAGTGTTGCGGCTCGTTGTTTCTTCCCCTGCTCCGAGCTGCAGTGAGGGCTTGGAGAGCAGTCACCCCACGGATTATTGCTCATCTTCTGCCGTAGAATTGGATTATGCTCCACCTCCCTGGATTTATGGTTCCCCCGGTGACATGAGGACTGGAGGGTTTGCTGGAGTAGAATGTTGGATTAAAGAGCAGAGGAGATGGTACCTTGGAAAGAAGTAGGTGGCTGGGGAAGGATCCTTGTGTGAGGAAGAAAAGAAAAAACAAAGATCTGGAGAACTTATAACGACCAAAGGACTTGGAGTCTGGACATAGCATCCAGCTCCGGATGGGAAGGTGGGGGAAGAGGGACCAGGTCCTACTCTGGACCGCCGCAAAGCCTGCAGGCACTGTCTGTAACCAGTTTTCCAAGGAAATACAACTCCTTTCTTCAGTGTCAGGCTTATTTTAACCCTCTTCTGAAATGTTTGTGTCCTGTGAAGGATGTTAGCACACAGTGTTAAATCCCGAGTGTCTCCAGGAATGATGATAGGAGTTGAAAGGAGGAGGGGAAAAAAAAAAAAGCTGGAGATATGCTAGAGCCTAGCAATTGAGTGGAGGTGGAGTGGTTTGTAAAGTGATCCCTGACAAGTAATGTAATTAATTATACACTTAGAGGCAGTTTAAAACACTGAATAGCAACGAGGAGAGAACATTATCTACTCTGCATATAGAAATAATCATTTCAGTTTGAGATGCCTGGAGATGAAATTTTGCTCAATGCTAAAATGTTTATTTTAAGGCTTCAGGCAAATTTCAGCACATTCCAGGGAGGTGGTTTCCTGAGCAACCGCCCGACCACCGCTTGGCCTCTCGCGCTGCTGCGGGGAGCGATCGCTTTTGACATCTCGCAGTGTGAATCGGTGTACAAGGTGGTGTGCTCTGGACATTTTAACTTTGAGGAAGGGAAAAGAAGAGTCAGGTGGCTAGCCTGTTTTGAGGGAAGTTCTCATAGGAAGGCATCGTAAAGCTTGAAGTCGATATAAATTTTTTTCTGGAACTATATTCTTCGTTTTGCTACAGAAGGCCATTAAATTCTGTAAGATGAACTTAATCTATTTAAGTGAAATAGTTTTATAGTTGTTGCATTTAAGATGATGACAAAAAAGCTAGTTTGTGGCTTTGAAAATCCCATTTCTGTCAGAATTATCTCTCTGTAAAAGTTTTTGTGATCGCAGTGGTCATTTAGAGTTCAGTCAAGCCCTTTTTGACTTGGAGTGTCCATGGCAGAGGAAGAGTTGTTCCTTGTTTCTTGACTTGGTGGTGACTCTGTAAGGGGGGGTCTGAGGGGAGTTGGGTCCGTCCTCCCTCTCCATCTCCGCTCTGATCCTACAGGCGCTGTTTGGCAGAGGCGTTTGCGCGTTCCTTCCTGTCAGAGTTTCTGAGACAGTGGGACAGCTCGGGGGTGACGCTCATGGCCGTCATCGCTCTTTAAGGGGGGTACCATGGAAGAGCAGGAGCTGGCCTTCAGACCTCTGTTGTTCAACTGTTAAAACTTTTGTGTAATGATCTCCTGATTCACAATTTAATATTTATTTTTTTTTCCAAATTTGTCGCACCTCGCTGCTTCTGCCTCGTGGTCCTGCTCGTGTAGTGAATGGTGTCCTGGCTTCTTGGTTCTGCTTAGTTGTGTGTCACGATGACGTCTTTCCTTGAACTGCTCTTTGGTTTTAGCGTGGTAGCTAAAACACGTTTTGACTCGTGAGTGCTCAGGAAACCTATTGGAAACAGGGAGATGGATGGTGCTTTCAGGTAATTGCCTTTTGTCCCAGATCGATGTTTGCAGTTGCATTTTGGGTGATTTATTACCTTGCTCTTATGTTTCAAAGGCTAAGTATGTTATGACGTTATCTTTTAATTTGATTAAATTCTTCTTCAGAAATTTTGGGACACAAATCTTGGATGTCTGGTCAGAGGACGTTCGCTCGTTCCCCGTTAGGCTGGCAGGCGTCTGTTTCCATCCCTAATTGAGTTGGGTACCACGGCAGTGCCGCCGCCACGAACAGGGTGATTTACCATCGCAGCAGCGTTTGTGTGCATCTCATCGCTCCTTTTCCTCTTTCTTTGGTTAAAGAATCGTTGAGGTTGACATTTGCTTGCTGCTACCGCTTCTTTCTTTTTGCCAGATAAAATGTGTGTTTTTCATTTTACACAAACCGCACACTTCTGTTAAATTCGTTTCTCAGGTGTTAGAAAAAGCCCTTTAACAAGGAACGGTGTTGTACTCTGATTTTTCATGGTGAAAATATAGGCAATGACCCCACAAAACCACAAACAAAACCAGCCAGCAGGATCCTTGTCCGGCCTCTGTCGCACTGGACAGTGATGGATTGGGAGGAAGGCAAAGGGAATATTCAAACCATCCGTGGCCTGACAAATGGTTTTGCTGTGGAATCTTGTGGTTGTCCCAGGATTACCAAGCCCACTGACCTGAAGGGAATGGGAAATCATTGTGATCAGCCCTAATTGCCAGAGAGAGTCGTGGCGGTTTGGTACGCCGGTTGCTATGGAAGCGATTGGCTTTTCTTGCGCTTCTGTTGAGAGGACTGCGCTGGAAACAGCTTTGCAGTAAATTCCTGGATTAACCATCCAAAACTTCACTTCCCAAAATACAACAAAATGACCCCTACCCTGCTCTGAAATCCTGCTTCTGAGAGAGGAATAATGAAGATGTTTTTAGGATTTCACATGTCTCTGGGATTAGCTGTAGACCACTTGCTGTTGGGTATGGCTGGGTTTGCTGCACAGCAGGTGTTGGAGCTTGGAGAAGAGTGGCTGGGTTCACCATTTATGGTTTGTTGAACCTTCTTGTCAAAAGGGAGATGCTCAAGAGAAGAACTGAAAATAGTACGAATTCCATCTATCATTGCCTTATGTTTTAACGGCTAAATAATTTCAGATAGCATGGTATTGAAGCTTCCTGATCAACTTCCCTTTACAGTCTACGTTTTGGTTTCATCTATCTGGGGGAAAAATAAAAAGGGAAAAAGGATGGGGGGAGGAGGCCTTAAATGATCCAAATTCTTTGTGAAGAACTGTCCAACTTTAAAGTGTTGTGGCTCCTGCCAAAACACATAACCTGGATGGCCCCTGGAGCGTGTCTCACGTCAGATACTCCAGCAGCAGAACCTCCTGCAGCTTAGCACCTTTGACTGCCCATCAAGATGGGTTCCGGGGACTCTTAACGAGTTGTTTTGCCTCATCAAAGAGGAGTGCTTGCTTTCAGTTGACCTGTGAAGAAGCAGTAACTTGTTTGTGCTAATACTCTGGCTTATTGAATGTGGATGGCTTTCTGTCTTGCCAGTAAGTAAATATGTACACAAGCAAACCAACTCTGTATTTTGGAACAGTGGTGGAACGGTGATGGGTCTACAAGGATCAGTGCAAAGCCTCCTTTTCTTCCACATCTGCGCAGATGTGGTTGGGTGCTTGATACGAGGCTTTCTTGTATGGATGGAGCACAGAGACCTTCCCCGTACGGTGTACTTGCCCTTTGCATTGCTGATGGACAGAGTCAGAGAAGGTCAGACTGCACCTTGGATGAGTGACTCCTGGCAGAGGAGTTTCCTCTTCTAGTGTATTATTTTTAAAAACAAGGGCAGCCTGCGCTGATGTGCGCAAGTATTACAGCTGCAAAAGCACGATGGTCTGTGAAGCAGGGTACTCTGAGTTACGTAGGTGAGTCAGGAATCAGTTGTGTTGGGAAACTGGCATGTAGGGTTTGTCATCGTTACTGGCCTAGGTCACTGTTTTGCTCCAGGATTGTATTCCAGCGATGCCCATCCGGGCCACTTGGCTGTCTTTGGGCGCAGAACATTGTGTTTTGACTGCAAGCAAAATTGAGGATTAGGTGAGTTCAGCGACTGCAGTAGGTGATGGACAGGAACGATTGCAGGTCTGGGACCCTCAGCCCAGTGCTGACCTCCAAGGCTGTCCCAGGAGTCCTTCCACGCTCAGATGCCTTCTTATCACCTCCTCTGCAGGCGGCTTCATCTTCAGCTCCTTGGTTGGCCTAACATATCCACCTGTAAAGCAAAATTACCTGTTGTGGATGGGACAAAGATATGGCAAATCGGGAAATGTAAGTCGCTGCCCCGTTCACCAGAGTCACTGGATCTTCTAAAGACAGGCAGCTTACCTGCGAAGCAACTTCAGTTCTGGCTTGAGTAACAGGACATTGATTTGTCCCTAACCTAGCATATTTTGCAAAGGTACAAAATATCCTGTCTCAGACCAAGAAATAGTTCATATTGAAAAGTTGGGATGGATTTTTTTGTTTTTCCCTGTAGGTAACAGGTAACAAATCTGTCTCTGTTCTTGCCTTCTGCTTAATTTCTTTAGGACTACTTATTACGCTTGGTTAGCTGCTGCCAGTATTGTACTGAAATTTTCAGCGGTCTGTCCAGCTTTAGGGTCTCAGTTTATTGCTGACGGAATTGGTGAAATGTGCTTTTTGAGCTCCCAGCAGTGCTGTTCGCTTGTTGCTGAAGACTCATGTTTCTCGGTGTCTTCATGAAGTGTCACGGAAGCGCTGCTCCTCACTTGCGTTTTATAATTACGAATTCCTGCCGAAACGAAATCATTGTCCTGTCCTTGTGAGAAAAGACCCTTCAATAATTCCAGTTTGGGAAGAATACTACCTGTCAAATGAGATTTGGGAGATCATCTTGTGGGGATTGTTTCCTCCCAGCACTGTCGGGCTGAGCGAGCCGCGCGTCGGCGTGTGTTTGGGGTTGGCTGCCGGGGCGCCGGGTGAGGGTCCCGGGGCGACGGTGGCCCTGGCCTGTCCGTGCCAGTGCTGTCCTCGTTGGTTTTGGGCTCCTGCTTGCAATGCTGTTGACATATTTACACAAACCTCATCTTCCATTTTAGCTTCTGGAGCTGTTGATTCCTTTAGGAGTTCTTCAGGCTGAGTTTAATTTGAAGTTAGCCTTTACCTCACGTTTATGCCTGTCGCAAGTGGGGATACTGGGGTGCTAAGTGAGGCAAAAAGGAAGGAAATGATAGTCACTGGGGTTCGTCACGGTTGTGCCGATTAGTCTTCCCTTGTTCCTTCTGGCTCAGATATTTATTCCCAAATACTCTACAGGCAGCGGTCAATAATTCTACTTATTTTTTTTTTCCTACAAGGTTTTGAGGGCCCGTTATTTTGTTTCAGCTCTTTATGGAGGCAAAAACCTCAATACCCGTTTTACCAGCTCCAGCAGTGGCAGGAGGAGTGGTTGCACTTGTAGAAAACAGAAAACTGCTCAATTCTTCTTTTGTAAGCCTGGTTCCCACGTCTTAATGTGCACATGAGGCCAATGGATGCTTTTTTTTTTTGGTTGTATGCAAAAAGTGCTTGAACTTCAGTGATGCTATGGAGAGCTGCTCATCAGTGAAAATATGTGGTGCTCTGAAAGCCACACCGTTACTTCTGCTCTCCTACCAGTTGCCTTGACTTCCTAACCCTCCTCAGGGCTACAGAACAAGTATTTCTTTATTCTTATCCGGCGGGAATATTGTTCCTGCTGCTGTAACTTGTTTTGACCATTGATATTCCCCCCCGTCCTGTCCGTTCCTTTCTCTTGGGCAGCACAGCTGCACTTGGACGCTGAGGAAAGGAGATCCATTTGCTCGTAACCTCCTGCAACACAGCCTGCTTGATTGAGCAGAATTTTTAACGTTTTATGTCACTAATTATTTGATAGTTTTAAAATAGAGGGAGGGAGATTTAGATCAGATACTAGGAAAAAATGTTTTACACTGAGGGTGGTGGAGCACTGTCCCAGGTTGCCCAGAGAGGTGGTGGATGCCCCATCCCTGGAAATGTTCAAGGCCAGGTTGGCCGGGGCTCTGGGCAACCTGATCTGGTTGGAGATGTCCCTGCTCCTGGCCAGGGGGGTTGGACTGGGTGGGCTTTAATGGTCCCTTTCAACCCAAACCATTCTGTGATTTTTTTTGTATATGAATTAATTCCTTACACAGAAAGTAAGACTCATACGGTGTTTTATGTTTGATATTCTAGTAACTGGTAACAGTGGATTATTACATATGCAGTAGTTTTTACAGTACTTCTGAAATTTTATTTAGGTGTGTAATGGCAGTGGGTTTTAGAGATTATCAGTGTTGTAAATATGAAGGTCATAATTTATTCCGATTTGCTTTTAATAAAATTTATTCTGGAAAGTGCTCATGTATCAGATACACTGTTGTCGTCTCTCCTTGCTCCGTTACCAACACCCAGCCTCCCGTTCCGCGGTGGTTAAAGGCTGTGGTGAAGTGTTCCTTGCCGTACTGAAGTTGTCTCTCATTGTAAGCCAGTTGCGTTTTAACCTGGCCCAAGTGATCTTGGGAGAAGAAGAGGTGTTTGTAAAAATCCCCTTCTGCGTATTTTTCTCCCCAAGAAGTTCAAAGGCTGAAATTGTGGTCACCTGTCTGAAGGTTTCCTGCGAATTTATTTTTGCCACTGTTGGTTGAGCAGGGTTGGCGTGACCACGGGTTGGACAACCCTTCGCCATGTTCCCTCTGTGACCAGCATCATCCCAAAAAGTTCAGGAGGAGAGAATTTTTTCAAGCTTCTGTTGAAGCCATGCTGTTGTCTGGTCAACTCTTTGCACTGTGAGCTTATTTGTACTGCACCAGAAAAGTAAAACTTGGCGTTAAAGTCTGGTGGCAGAGATAAGCCAGCGGCTGCTTTGCGTTTTCTTCCCAGTTCTTAGCAGTCGTGGTGCGCAACGCGTGTTTGGGAGATTCGTATCGGGTTCGTGATGTGAACAATGGTCCGAGGAGGGAACGTGAGAGGTTTTGGAAAACAATTGCTGAAATGAAGGAGTGGTTTTGGTGGATGCTATGCGTCGTGTCTAACATGGCAAAATAAACGTGCAAAACACCATTGAAGTATTTTGCTCAGATTTTGGCAAACAATATTTGAAGGGAGTATTTGTTCCTTTTTACTGTGAATCAAATGAAAAAACCCCTCTGCATCCGTAAGTGTACGACAGCATCCTCAAACCTGTCTGGAACCAAGGATCGGTTCAAAGAGCGAGACAATAAATACCAGAGAAGTTAATTTAAGAGTCAAGGGCCTTGATGTGTCAGTGTTTGATGGGAGGTTGTACGTCCAGAGCCAGGAGCACAGCCCTGTGTTTATGATCGGGTGACGTTTTAGAGATAAAAAGCCAAAACTGCGAAGGAAGAAATAATTGCATCTCTGCTTTCCGTCAGCGGGGGCCTTCCTGCCTTGGTCGTGGTGTCCTTGATAAGGTAAAGAGCTCAGGAACCTTTTCTGGGATCCAAGTGTAATCCTGCTTTCAGGAAATGTTCTGCATGCACAGCCTCGTGTTTATTCTAATTAAATATAGATGTTCAGTGATCACTGCACTGATTGTCCCCTCACTTCCCCCAATCCCTCTTCTTTGGTCCTTTCATGGGAGCTGAAATCCAGGAAAATTCATTCCCAGCTGTGCATGGAGAGAGTTTTTAACAAGAAATCTAGAACATGAAATGCATTGAATTAGATTTTTGGATAGGATTGAAATTAGATTTGCTGTGTCTCTGGCCTGGTATGGTTTCTGGTGAAAAATAACTGTCTTTGATAGCCTGCCTGACGGAATAGTAACGGACATGAGCAGCGAGGGCAGTGGGAAGGACTGGTGAGGAAGCCGTATTTATATGTGGTGCAGAGGAGAGGTTTTTTTGTTTGAATTTCTTCTTAGAGGAGGAAGAAATCAGCCACGTGTTGGTGGTGTGGCTTCAGTTGGTGGGACCGTTTTCCATTGCTCTCACAGAACTGCAGAGTGTCTGGAGAGCAGCGGTGCCCAAATAGACATTGAAAGCAATGCATCTGGGGTAGCCTTCGTCCCTTGCCGGTTAAATGTCTCAAAAATCTCTTATTGATATCAACAAGACTAATGAAAACTACCTTCCGCTAATTCTGAGGTTAGGGGGATGTGCAGAAATGGTCAAGGGCGTTTTCCAAATATAGCTTGAGTGTATCCAGAAGAATTTCAAGCAGATGTTGTAATAACGGGCCAGATTCAGGTCACACAGAGAGAGCGAAGTCGTTAGATGGAATTCTACAGTTATGTAATTGAAGATCAAAATCATAATTGGTATCATTTATTTCTGGCATTCCATAGGCACTCACTCTCTGCAGATAACTTCTATTTTTTTTTTCTTTGCTAATTTAAGACTTTTTTTTTTTTTTTTTAAGACAAATCAGTTTCATATTCAGCAAAACTCTGTGATAGGTGCCACTAAGGCAGCTGCTGCCCACCTGTTCTTGTCAGACACTCACTGAAATAGGTTTCAGATAATTTTAATAGTATTCAGAGTCTGGTTTTAGAAGTAAAAGTATAACAATTAAACCAAAAATATCCTCTGGAGTAAGGGCGCATTGTTAGTGTCTCCCAGGGGCGCTACCCTGCATCATTTATCTGAAAGATTAGACGATGGTAGCTATGAAACCAGTCAGAGAAGTGCAAAATAAATCAAAGAAATTTCATTTGTTTGTAAGCAATTGCGGCTGAACTACATGGCAGATTTCATTACAGGAACTGAAATGATGGAACAGAAACAGTATTTTAAAATTATAACGTTCAGAAGCATTCTGTGTTTTGAATGCTTTCTTGAAAAGAGTGAACCTCATAACTGTGCTTACAAAATGATGCGTTTAATTTTCAAGGAAATGCTGTGGACGTTTATGAATGCTGATGAACTCCATCCTACTGCGTGTGATGTTAGCAGAGGTGTTAGAGTTGAAAAATACGAAGAGCGTGTGTAGGTAAGGCATCTGAGAAAGCTGCCAGGAGCCATAAAATTGCTCCTGAAGGGCCTAAATCAGGTAAATTCCAGGGTGAATTGCAGAGGTCTTCTGCCGTGTTTAAAGGGAGTTGAAGGTTTTGAAGGGAGGCAGGATTAGAGGTATTACATGGCTTGACAAGCCGAGGTTATAATGTTTGTAACTTGCATTTTTTTAAGTTAAAAAGTTGTCATTACCTTATGAGGGGGGCAGAAGGAGCTGGAAGGTGTGGAGGTGAGGTGTGCGCTGCTGAGATCTGGTGCAGCTCTGGAAGCTACATGATTTTTAAAAAAACAAAACAAAACGGGAAAGAGCTGTATGTATGTACCTTGGATATCTACACTCTTTTTGAAGCTTCTAAGTCATTGAGCGTTGACTTTAATAACTTACTAATAACTTGGGTGTGATATTTGTAAATTGTTCTTGCGCTGTCAGACGGGTGAAGGGCTCTTTGGCAGGCTGGTGGCAGAGGGATGCTCTGCCCCTGCATCCCCACTCCTCTTCCCTTCCCCACGCAGCCCCGCTGACCTGACGGCTCAGCGGCCGCTCAGTCCCCGCTCTGCACCCCTCCTCCCGCTCGATCCACCGATCTCCTGACCCAGCTCTTCGGTCCCTGCCTCAACAGGCTTTTCTGTCCCAGGGGCTGCCCTGCCCTTGGCAACGCGAGCTCTCCTTAGCGACACGACCTCCCGGCTCTCCGGATCCCTGATCTCATTGACCTTCTGTCTGTCTGCCTGTCCGTCCCATCCTGTTCTGGTGTATATTCCAACATAATTCAATCCAGAAGCAAAATAAATAAGTAAAAAATCACAGTATGCTCCTCCAGGGCTAGAGATGGAGAAATCATATATTCCTGTTTTCTTGTTTCTTTCACTTTGCCTGCTGGTTTCAGAGCAATGAAGTCACATTTATGGTGGATTTTGGAATTTATTTCCATTACCATGAATACTGCACTTCTTGTAAGGTAGGGATTTGGCACAGGCACAGAGGTCTGGGTGGCTGGTGCTGGTCTGGGAGCTCTGTTCTTCCCTGGGGCTCTGCTGGGGAACGGGAAGCTCTTGCACCGCTGATTTTTGCTGCTGTTTGTTCCACATCTGGATGGCTCCGTGCTCGCAGTGGCGTTGGCTTGCAGGCTCTGATTTACTGCTCCCGGCATTCTCCTGCTTTGAGAGATAAAAATGCCAGATAGCCTGAACACGAGTAGTGTTTTAATCGAAAAGGACAACCTGTTTCACATCTCTGTAGGAGCTTTTATTTAGTTCTGTCATATAATCCTGCCATTACCTGTTTCTTCAGAAGATTAAGGATTAAAAAAAAGTAGTGTCCTTTAGTATAGCTTTTTGGTGACTGCCTAAAATTGGATTGCATGTTTCGTGTCGTCTTCTGAATATTATTCTTTCACTTTTTAGAAGATACCTTTAATCTATATAGCGCTCATTACAAAATAATCTGAATGTCTTATTTTTGAGCTGGCTTGTTTTTGCAGTGCAGAGTAAGGCTGGTTGCTTACATTTTTTCTTACCTAAATAAATAAATAAAACCCTGTGCTGCTTGGACAAATTACCTCTCCTCCCAACCAGGCTACAACTTCTGAGACTAATCTATCTTGGAGCTGTTCGTGGATTTTTATTTATGTTCTTAGAAAAAAGCAATTGGCTGCAATGTGTTTGTACTCTGCAGGCTATATCCGTGATGGAAGTCCTTGGCCGAGTGGCAAACATCTAGTAAATCTCTCTCGGTTTTGGCGCGGGCTTCGATACCCGAAGTGCTGACTCCAGGTTTGGAGCACTTTCCTTGAAATTAAACACAACAGATGGCAAGTGGGAAAAACTTGCTCTATTAAATTCCTTGCTGCAAAGGGAAATAATTTTTAGTAAGAATCAGGAAAGGCGTTTCATGTGGGGATCGGTAAATGCAACTGTGTGTGCAAAGCTGACGTGATCAGGAGTCATTTCATAGAATCACAGACTGGTTTGGGTGGGAAGGGACCTTCAAAGCCCACCCACTCCAACCCCCCTGTGAGGAGCAGGGACATCTCCAACCAGATCAGGTTGCTCAGAGCCCTGGCCAACCTGGCCTTGAACGTTTCCAGGGATGGGGCATCCACCGCCTCTCTGGGCAACCTGGGCCAGCAGTGGGCCTGCTGTTTCTTCCCTGGCCACTTCACTGCCACAGGGCTTATCGTTGGAAACCTCTCGCTCGAAACCAAACAAGACAAATGAATGAACTGGCTAACTAAAGATGTTGGATGGCATGAAAGTGCGAGTTGCGGGGTCTGATGGCCACTGGGAAACTAAACAGGAGGCCTGGGCAGGGGGTACGCAGTGTGGTTTGCCTGCCCAGCCCAGCACCACGCCGGCTCGCAGGAACCCTTTCCCTCCTCTTGCGTTGTGTGCCGGTATCTCAGAATGTGCGCTTTCTGCTGAACATAAAGGGACATAAAGTCACCCGGTCTCTAGAACTCTTGAAATACTCATGCATGTGCACTGACTTCGGGAGTTAAGTTTGTTGTTTTTTTTTTTCTTGTTCAAAATTCCTGGCGCTGAGCATTTTGATATGGCTTTTAACATCACTGAGTGTTTCTGCGGAAGCGCGTGAGCCCAGGTAGGAAACACAGCAGCTTCGGACCGCAAACCGCCTTGGGATGGCTCCAACCCGCTGATCGGCTTCAGGTTCGCGTGTGTGTAGCCAGCCAGTCTGTTACTGGTGATACGTTGAGGTTGCTTGTTTGAGCTGACTGCGTGTGTGCTGGAGCTGCTGCAGTTGGTGTCAGAGAGATAAAAATACCTCAGTCCAGTTCCGCTATCGGCTGCGCGCTCAGGTTTCCCGGTAAGGCTGGGGGAACCGAGCGTGCTGAAGTGCCTGTACAAATTTGGCTGCAGCATCCACTGGATAGCACGTGTGGTAAGGGAGGGGAAAAAAACCCCAAAACCCAGCTACGCCCTTTCTTTGAACTTAGGAAGAGAGTATTGGGTCTTACTGTCAACCTTGAAAGGCTTCGTTCCATAACCCCCCTTCACAGGCGTCTCGGAGCTGCTGTGTCTTTTCTGTGACACTCAATTAAATGGCTGCACTTCTTTTTAAAGACCTAAAGGCAAAAGAGGGAGTAACAGCGCTTTGCTTAAGTTCAGAGTTAGCTGAGCTCTGCAGGCCGCGTTATAACGAAATAACGGATTGTTGTACGCTAAATGCGATGCTCTCAGTGCTCGGGTGCTTCCGTCGCAGCTGTTGGTACCTTGTGCCATGAGCGGCGTTTCACAGGTGAGCTGGGGCTCGTACCAGAGCAGACAGTTATTGTCCTCTCTGTCTTCTATGTTCTTATGCAGTGGCCTGGGATAAACTCATAATTTCCTTTATTTTCCAAGTGACAGGCAGCTTTGTGTCCCTTGGAGGTATTTTAGGGGCAATATAGAAGAGGGGAGGTTTAAGGGCAGGGTAAAGGCAGCCCCCAAGGAGCGGTTGTTCTGTTTGCTTTGGGAGCCGAAGGGAACCGGCCCTGCCCTGCAGCCTGCCCCAGCATCCTCCCCTGGGATGGATCCTGCAGGGATGGATCCAGCTTCTCCTGTCTGCTGGGATGTGTACGTCAGCACCATTTGAGCATTATTAATATCAGGTGTTCTGAAGCCAGGATGGGGAATGCATAATAAACTTCTAATGATGACGAATGGAGCCATATCCTAGATATGGATATCTAGGATAAATTCTAAAAAGTCTACTTTTTAAAAATAAATAACCTTGGAAATAAAAGTCTCTATAATTTTCATTTTACGTAAAAGTATCTGTTCTGAATTTGACTCCCGGAGATGGTAAATGCCCACAAATTGAATGTGGGTGATCAGCAGTTGAGAAAATTGGGCCATCCATCTAAATTTGTCTCTCTTAGATCTATCCTGTTCACGCCAGCGTTGGATAAAGCAGTGCAGTAGGGATTCAGTAACTTAGAAGACAGCTTCTATTATCTACTCTGTAATCCATTTTCATAGCCGTGGAGTCACCGGGTGAGGACGGCTCCAGATGCTCATTTTCCACAGCTGACGGTGCTCACGCACGCAGGCGCGGTCGTGTGCGAGATGCTCCAGGTTTCTGATTTGCAGTAGTGCAGGTGAGACACCGAAAAGTTGCTCTAAGCTTCCGTGAGATGTACGTTGTGAGTTTAAATGGGAATTTCTGGAAGCAGCTGGCTTAAATTTTCGGAGGTCTTGCACGTATCCCAGATGCTGCGATCTGTGGGTTTCGGTTACAGTTATCAAAAAGCAATATTTAAAGCTATTTCTTTTTACTGTAGCTCCAGCCTGAATGCTGGGAGTGCTTCGAGCCAGGACGGAGCTGGGAAACGGAGACGGGCTCTTTTCCAGATTGTACATTATCAGATGAATAATTAACTGTAGACTAATTGGAAATCCTAATTAGTCTTTTACAACTGCACTGAACAGAGAATTGCTTCAGCATAGCGTGGAAAGAACTTGACCTTCAGGATTTAATTCTGCTGCTGTTGTGAGCAGGGAAGAACTTGACTTTCAGAACCTGACTGACTTTTGTGATACTACGAATCAGAAACCTTCACAAATTTTTGTTATAAAATGAAAAAGATACGGAAATACCAATATTCGTGCCTGGCCTTTTTCTAGGTGTACGTTGCTAACTGGAAGCTTGTCTGTGCTGCTCTTCCTACAGATGGTGGAAAAAAATTAGGAAAATAATCTGGAATGTTGGTTTTGACCTGTTTTATAGACTTGGTGAGGAGTTAGTGGGTGGACTTTGTGTGGTGGCCCTTGCTGTGAGGTTTGGTGTCTGGAAAGCAGTGCTTTTTGTGTCACCGTGTCGGAAGCAGCAGATGCCAGCGGAAGGTGCAGACGCATGTCCTGTCCTGGCCGTTGCTGGTAACCGCTCAGTAGCGCAGGTCGGCTGCTCTGTGTTTCGTGGGATGCTTTCAAAATGGCACGTGGGGCCTTGGGATGTGAGAGAGGAGAGGGAAGGCTCTCCCTTCTCCCTTGTTGCTCCAGGAAATCTTGTTCAGACATGGCTCTGGTACTTCTGGTACGGGGAAAACAATACGGCCGTGTTTGCTTCCATGGGAGGTGCTGAGAACGTAGTGAGCATGAGAGGAGAAGTAACAGCTAGTGTTAGAGAAATAAGTATTGACAGCTGGAGCAATGCATAACCGAAAATTAATGACCAGCATATAACGTTAAACCGGACCTGAAAAACGTGAATAACCTGAAAACCCGCATACTGACGTTGCAGCATGAAATGTTAGCGGTGTTCCGTTGGTAAAAACACCGAGTGGTAGCCAAGGTAAACAATTCCTGTCTAAATCTGTTTTTCTTCCTGTGTAGGTGATACTGAGCAGGAGCTGGGACCCCCTCCGTCCGTCGATGAGGCAGCAAACACACTCATGACTCGCCTGGGCTTCCTCCTCGGAGAAAAAGTCACGGAGGTCCAGCCAGGGCCCCAGTACGGCATGGAGGTGCAGGACGAGAACCAGGTACGAGCCCTCCCGTCCTCCCGCTCGCGCAGCCGTCCCCGCGCGGGTTACGATCCAAACGCAGCGTGCGAGAGAGCGGTTATTTTCTCATTAGATGGCAGCTGAGTGTCTCGTAATGGTGAAATGATTGTTCTGAGGTAAAAGGTTGTACCTCCTCGTTAAGCGGTGAATCATCGTTAGAGTGCAGCAGTACGTGTTTCAAGGATCAGCTGCTGCCGTGCGAAACAGCTTCTGTTGTTTTTCGGTTTCTGGAAATGTTGGAGGAGTGGGTAGCTCTTCTAATCGGGTTGTAGTGACCAAAATAATCTGTACTTCCACGGCATCTTCTGTGCAGTATTTCAAAAGGGTTTTAGTAAAGGCACACAAAGGCTGGGTTTCTCCAGGCGGGAGAGGTAAGCAGTAATAGCCTGATCCTACAGATAGTTGCAGTTTTTGCTCATGTTTGCCAAACAAAGTGATTTCATGCTTGAAGACAGAAGCAGAAAACAAATAAAATCTTGGTGGTGGTGGAGTTTGTTACATCCCCTCTGGCTGGCTGAAAAGCAGAATGGCAAAAAGCTCAGGGCTGCAATGTGTAGATTTTTTTGGAAACTATTTGAGTTTCTCCCTCTTTCTCCTCAAGCCTGGACAACATACCCGCTCTCAGCAGTGTTGAAAGTGAAACCACCAGACGGGTTCCCCTGCCTTGCTTTTTTGTTTTTGTTTTTCAAATTGACGATTAGTCCAGTACATAGCAGAAGAGCACAAACCTCAGAAGCCCAGTTTTAATTCTTTCACCTTTTACCAGTCATTGCATGACTCTGCACAAGTCACTCAGATGTTTAACATCAGCACGATTCAGAGGGCGAGATTTAAGGTTCTGAATTACCTGGAAAAGTGACAGCCAGAAGGATGCCTCTGCGTCCCAGCTGAACGCCGGTCGTGGCCCTGGTGACGCACGTGAAGCTCTCTGCCAGCCTGTGCTGCTGGGAAGGGAAAGGGGAGAGGCGTTGCTCATCCAGCCCAGGACTGTTCCCAGGGTGGAGGGCGGTGTCCGGGGCCCGGCGTCCCGCACGTTAGACTGGAACCAAAAGGTTTTTGATCTGCATGAGCTGAAGTATGCTTGAGAGCCAAGAAATGTGGTTTTGAAAAGTTCTTGCCTTTAACACGTTCATTAAGCTTTTAGTGCTTTCGTTCAGTTTTTTTGTGGAAGTTGTGGTGGATTTGAAATGTACTTCGCTGTACGTTGTGCTGGAAAATGTTCTTCCAGCAGGCACCTATTTGAACAGAATGTTTCAAAGCCCAGCAGAGCTTTTTACTCTAAATGGTTCCTTTTGTTGTTGCCTTTTGACAAAAATTAAAATCCCATCTTTTCTCTAAAGCAAAAGATGTCTTTAGATTTTTCTTTTATTTTTTTTCTCCAAAGAGAAACAGCAGTGAGTTGTCCTCTAAAATAGATTGTTATCTTGGGCTGTGTGCTAATTTTTGCATGAAAAAGTTTTACAGGGCCTTTGAATGCCATTCATGTACTGGTGAAGATAAAGAGAAGCTGGTTCCTCAATTACCAAGTTAATTTTTTGCCTTTCTTTGTGAGCATCTCCTGCTGTCAGCGCTTGCCTGGGATGGCAGAGTTCTGGAGGTTGGAAATGACCTCTGGAGGTCCTCTCATCTGGCCGCCTGCTGAAAGCAGGGCTATCTTCAAAGCTGGACCGTGCTGCTCAGGGCTGGTCCGGGCGAGTTTGGAAGATCTCCATGGATGGAGAGTCGGCAGGCTCGCTGGGCAGACCATTACGGGGCTTGACGATGGCGATTGTGAGGGACCTTTTTCTTCTAGCTAATAGAAAATTTCCTGGCCGCCACCTGTGGCTGTAGTGTCTTGTCCCTTCCCTTTGTGCTTCTGAGAAGAGCGTGGCTGTGTCTTCTCCACAGCCCTCTGCAGACAGAGGGAGACCGCAGCTGTCCCTCGGTGCAGCTGAGCCATCTTCCCCAGGCTCAGGGAACCCTCTCCATCACCCTCTCCTCCTCCATCCTAAGCTCCAGCCATTTCACAACCTTGGTGGCCCTTCGCTGACTTCTGCCATCTGCCACCGGCTCTCTCAGGACAGGAGCTGTGCACAGATCCTGTCCGAGCGAAAGCTGCTTCTGAACGGCAGCAAATCTTCTGAAAACTTCTCCAAGTCTCCTTCTCAATCTGAATTTCTTCAGCTACCCCACTTAGTGTTGAAAATCATGCAGTAAGACATTTATGGGATTTGCAAAGATTAATTCTTCCATTAATCATTGATTAATTAAAATCTGATAGAGACTTTGACTATTAGTTTGCACTTGAATTTAAAAATGAGAACAATTTTCTAGGCTTTAATGTGTTAATTTACGTAGCCTGGGCAGAGAAAACGTTCTTTGTATCAAAAGCTGGGACTTGGCTGCTGCTTGTATTCTACCCCAGCTTTGCCTTCTCAAGCGAGAAGATAATTCTTTGTCATCTCCCCAGCGCTGGAGCTAAAGGGACGATGAGGAACAGAGGTGTGTTTGCTAGAACTGCCCCCCGCTGTAAGGGGACACATGGCGTTTTCGTTGCGTTGCCTTATTTTGACGATGTCGAAGGACAGATTCTCTAATCCAGGTGTCTGTGGAGTTGTGTGTTTTCTGTGCTCTTTCTTCATCATGCTTTCCTTAGTGAGAGGTCACAAATGCTGAAGAATAAATCCTTTTTCTCCTGCTTTTTGGGAAACTATTTTTGAACTGTGCTGGCTGCCAGAGGAGCGCAGAGGACAATGAGGCTGTGACAAACAGTGACGTTTTTCAACGCTTGGTGAAAATGTGACAGATGAAACGGCGGTAATAACAACACAGAATGTTCTGTCTGGATTTTAAATGCTTATCTTATAGATCATAATTTACTGGAGGGGAGAGGGGCGGCTGCCCTGCCCCCCCACGGGGGTGCCTGTTGCTCTGACGCCCGCACCGTGAACAGGATGCCCGACCTGGGGCAGGGGAGTTGGTTTTGTGGAAGGGAAGTCTTGAATGTGCATATTTTAAAGTTATTTCTGGATGATTGCTCCGAAGGACGGTGTAAGGGTGGTGAAGTTGCTGTGCTGGGCCAACAAGAGCATCTCCTCAGCACTGTGGTCGGTGAGCCGTCCCCTGCGCTGGCCGTCCTCCGGAGACTCCACGCGGCAGGGTCTGTTGCCTGCGGATGCTCTAGGACGTATCTCCAGGGAGGAGGAACTTTTGCCAGGGAAGCTTGTGTATCCAGTAGCCTGTGGTTAAAACGAGGACTCTCTCTTGTATCACAGCTTGTCTCAAATTGAATTCGAGGATTTATTTTGTTTTCTTAATAAACTCATCTCCATGTGCAGCGTTGGGTGGATAAACTCTCCCAAGCTTCTTGCACGTGGTTTGTTATGGGGTCTTTCCAAAATAGCTTTTAAAACACCATCTTTTTTTGTGGTGCTGCATATTTTACTTTGTTCTGCCCTTGGAGAGCAGCCTTTTCCCTGTTATGTTCGGGTTTTTTAAACTTTATCCGGTGGGGAAAGCGTGTCTGGGCAGGGACGGACCGTCTCGTATCCAGATAAGGGATTTGGAGCTTCCTCTTTGCAAGGGTGTAAAACCACCGTTGTTTTTCTTGAACGGAGGAAACATTTACGGAGCGAAACAAAAATCACAGCGCCACGGAGGTTTCTGAGCAGAGGAGGCCCGGAGACCTTTGTGGGATTTCCTGGTTATGGTGTTTTTTGCCGTAAGTAAAGGTGAGGTCACGCTGTACCACCCTGGAGATCTCCACTTAAACAGGGGTGCAGAATTTACCTCACTGTACCATAATTTTTGCTATTTGGTTTTATTTTTAATTTTCACTTCAGTATTAACAAAATTATCTAAATTTAATGAAGTATGGAATCAGACTTTCAGTAAACACCACTTTATTGATGTTTGCATTGTTTCCTGTGGAAGATGGAAGCTGGAATCTCTATGAAGTAGCGAGGCCCAGTGTCGCTGCCTTTTCCACAGATGTGGGGTGGCACGGTGGACACTTTCACTTTTTAACTTCACCGTACAACGCAAATCCTCAAGTGTGAGCTATAGAAAGACTTTTTCTCCCACGCTGGCTGACCGTGGTGAGTGATGCCTTCCCGGTTCTCGTTTCGCAGAGCTCGGCCGTAACGCAGCGCATCAGCCCCTGCTCCACCCTGACCAGCAGCACGGCCTCGCCGCCTGCCAGCAGCCCCTGCTCCACCCTCCCGCCCGTCAGCACCAGCGTCACCGCCAAGGACTGCACCTACGGCGCCGTCACCAGCCCTACCTCCACGCTGGAGAGCAGAGACAGCGGCATCATCGGTGAGTGCTGTCATCCTCCTCCTCCTCGCTGCGTAGTCATCGACTGTGTCGGTTTGACAGGCTTTTATTTTTATAATCTACATGCGTTTGCTAATTAACGGGATGGTTTTGCATTATTGGAGTTAATGCTGCAGTGACCAGGGTAAATTACAGCCCTCCATCTTCCATTCGTCGTAGGTAAAACTGTGTAGAGTTGGTGAAAATTGGGATGGTAAATCATTTGGTGCAAAGTTTTTGGACGTGTTTAAATGGTGAAAGAGGAAGAGTTTTATCCTTCTTCTATTTTTGCATCCCATCTTCACGGTTTTGCTCCTTGCAATCTTTCTTCCCAAGACATTTTTGCCTCCTTTCACTCTAGTGAGGTTGTTGGGGTTTTTTTCAACCAAGTTTTTCTTTTGTTCTGTATCCTCTCCTTCAGCTGCTCTCTGTGCCCATTTTTGAAAGTGGAGATGGTAATTTAGAGAGGTGCAAGCTTTTTGGTCCCATACGGAAGATGGGATGGTCTCGGTGCCAGGCAATGGCTGTTATTTGGGGCTGCCATCCCCACCTGCTGCCTCAAGTAATTTTAGAGGCATCTGTTTTTTCGGCATTTTCCTTAATGCCATTTAGTCCGTCGACACTGTTCTCTGATGTCAGAGGAAAGATAATGGATGATGGCATCACATTCATAGTTCAAATGCTGTTGGATTACATTATTATAAATATAAAAGACTGGTTGCCTTGACTGCTCCACGACTGTCACTGCCGCCTTATCGGTGACTCTGTGCCTCAAAAATGACTGCTTCCCTTGAGCTGAGCCTTGGGCAGGAGCTGGATTAAATTAATAGGAATTTCGGTGAATTTCTGGAGCTGCTATAGCAGGTTTTTCATTCGAGTGATCTGTAGGTTGCCAGCATAAAGGATCTTGAGAAAATAACTTACACCGTTTAATTTCTGTTCAATAGCTGTAAAGGCACAGTGGGAGAAAAGCGATGTCTGCGTAACGTCAGGCAGGATGGTCCTCACTTGGTTGTCCTTGCCACACGTGTTGAGTATTTTCCCAGCTAAGAAGATTTATGTAGTGCTTAAAAAAAAATAAAAAAAAAGAAGAAAGACGGGTTGATAATTTAGGGAGGTTAGTTGTATGAGTGATTAATATTTTGCTTGACTGATCAGGAAATCTGGGCTTAGTTCAGCTCCTGTATGCCCCAGCAACCTTTGTAGCACTTCTGCCTGCATGATGTTAAAATGCAAATATGTTAGCTATTCTGAGCTGCATACCGAAGTAGGTTAATGAATTCTGGGAAGACTCACTGCAGTACCACACGCCCTTCGTTCTCTGCTCACAATGTCCCGTGATCAGAGCTTCACCCTGCCCGGCAGCAGCCCCTCGAAGCCTGGCTGGGCTGGAGGAGCACGGTGAGTAAAAGCGAACGTCTCGTTCCAGCTGGGTCTGACCTCTGCCAGAGCTGTGGATCAGCTCTGAGACTTGAACGAAGCCTGACGTGGAGCAGCAGAATTGGCAAAAACGTGTGTGCTTTGCTTTTACACGCTGCTCTTACTAATGAGGTTTGTCGGTGTGAGCTACACCGTCACACTGAACTCATTTGGCCCATGTGCTTGGTTGGCCAGGGCGATGGAACCGTAGGTTGCTGCAGTTTGGTTTTGTCTGGAGTTTCTTGTCGGTGTGAAAACCAGAGGAGGACGGCGTGGGCTTTGTGGCCGGCCTCCGTGTCAGAGCAGCATCAGCACAATCCTGATCCTGGTGTGATACGATGTTGAAGCTTTTTGCTCAGGCTTTCTACCCTACCCTTTTTTTCAGTAGGTCTATAGTAATGAATTTTTAAGTCTGAAACTTTTTTTTTGCTCCTTACAAAGAATATTCTCTCTTAGAGATTCTTGTTTTTGGGAACTTAGATTTTCCCATGGAAACTTTGGAAAATAAAAGAAGGTGACTTATCCCAAGGCTGCATTAATGTATCCCAGATGGAGAAGCTGTCTAAAAATATGTTCACGTGGAGTAGGGGAAGAACTTTTCAAGACTTTCAGAAAGTAAGGCTTTCCTCTGCTGGTGTTCACACTCAAAGGAACCAAGAGCCTCTTTCCTCCCTCTCACCTTTACTTAAACAATAACATTTTCAACACCACCTTATTCTGGCGTTGGATAGAAACTGGACAACTGTAGCAGGTTGTGGGGAAAACGGTCTTCTCCAGGAAAACGGTCTTCCCCAGCTGCTTCACAGCAGCAAAAAAAAAAAGGGAAGTTTTCTAAGTCTGTTTTTCTGTACCCCCACTGCCTTTTGCAGGTGCAAGATCAGTTCGAGCGAGGGCAGACCGTTTTCCTGCGGGAGATGGATGTGTGGTTTGGTCATTGCCCTCCTGTTGGGATGGGAATGGAGCGTGCAGCAGTTTTGAAAGGTGCTCTCTGCGTGACAGCCATTCCCTAGAATTATTTTCACTACAGAACAGAGCGGACAAATTGTCCGCGTGTCGGAAGCAAAGCCCACCTCGTGCTCCTTTGTTTCTGGAGGGTCGGGGATCAGGTTTCCCTTTCGGTTGCGTTCCTCGGTTATTGGATACAGATCTGCGTGGATGCGTTTCCCTTGCTCCTGTTTGTTCTCTGCAAAGGTGACTGTAGTGACACGGCTTTTGGGCCGAGCAGCTTCACGTGGTGCCTCAAAAGTGTAAATCTGTCAGCGATTTCCGTGTCAAAGCTACTTACTTTTTGTGCCATTTTTATGTGTAGAGAAAGAGTAAACATTTCTCTAAGTATTTTATGTTTCCTAACTCATGATCCCTCCTGCTCCTTCCAAATAAGTGATTTAAACTATTAGCTCATTAGCTCCGGGAAGGTGTGTGTTTATAATACGCATCTCCAATAGATTTCTCACTCATCTTGATAAAAGTTATGGATTTGGGAAGATCCCTTGATCTTTGCCACCTGTCAGTCTTGAGCTGCAATGAACATCACCTCTAAATCTCACAGTCATGAATCGCCACCAAATTTCATATTTTAAAAACCCCAAGGCTTTAACATGTGTCCCGGAAGGTTAACATGCTCTCTGTAAAATATTTGAGAACTAGCAAAGGCCGGTAACTCAAGTGGGAGGCTGATCCTTACAGCTTTATGCATAATTGCTTCTCTCCGTGTGTTTTTGCTGAGCATAAAATGGTTTTGTACACGTTAAGCTCATTTTACATGTCTGTATTGCTAGACACAGCATTAATTTGTCAAATCAGAGTGCACACTAAGTTATATAGGGTGGGCGCTTGATGTTTTAATCTGGCTGTAAAGACCAGTTGTTAACCAGTCAGGTTTTCTCTGGTGGCTTACCCTCTTGGAGTTATCCCTGTCCGTTCGTATGTCACCTCTTCTGTAATCTCAATTATCAGTGACCAAGCGTGTCGCGGCTCCGCTCTGCACAGCTGAGGGGCTATTTCATGCTTGCTAATCACTTCACGAAATGCATCCCTTGGGTTAGAACAGCCTTATTTTGAAATTTTACATCCTTTGCAGAAAGGGGAAGTTCAATCTACTTGTGTTGAAAGGGTAACAAAAAAACTTAACAAGGTCCAGATCTTCAAATTCAGACTCTTATTTGTGAAAGAAAAGAAATGGGGAAGCGAGGAGGAGGAGAGAGGTGAGCCAAGAGGAGAGATAGGAGCAAGTCAGCCCTTTCTTCTGGAAGCCCCTAAATCCTTTTCGTGTAAAACAGAATGGCTGGTGAAAACGCTGACCTGACTGTAACCTCTGAAGAGCTTCCAGGATTTTTTGGCTCTTACTGTGTGAAGGCAGCCAACTGTTCATGTCCAAAATCTGCTACTGAAAAGAAAACTGGTCAAAGAATCACATGCTGCCACGGGGAAATGTTGCACTTCACATCCCCCAGAAGTGGGCTGTAGAGTTTTGCTGCTTGAATGGAGCAGAATATAAGAAAATCTCCAACAATCTTATGCCAGCCTGTAAAATAGAAGAGAAAACATTCACTGCCAGTGTGTAAAGCTTACCGAAGTGCTTGCGACCTTCAGGCAGCATTTTATGGCCTTCAGCAGCAGTCTCCCAAGGGTGTGGAAAGAAGGGCTGTATTCCATCTTGAATGTGCCCCTGGAAGTGCTGTAAGTTCCTCGGATATGAAACGGGGCCGTGCTTTTCCTTGATGTAAAGTCCTGTGCTGATCTACACCGTGTTCCCCTCTTAATTGTTAGGGGGATCATCCTGAGCAAGGAAGTAGGTGTGATGGTAAAGCAGCGTAAAGGGAAGGCGGCCAGCTGCGTAAATCCTCCCGCACCACTGCTGCCATGATGCGGGCAGGTCTGATACCGTGTGAACCAGTTGCCTTCACTTAGATTTTGTGACTTTTTACAATGAAGAACAACATGTAGAGGACCCCTGTCCCCTCCCAGAGGTCCCTGGCCCGTAGCTTTTTTCATGTTCTTTTTCTTTTTGCTATTTTTTACTCTGAATCCTGAGCTTTCTACAGATGTGTGTGTTCACGGGTTAAAAATGGGTTTGGTAATAAATTCATCTAGAGTGCACGCTCAGCAGAATAGATGCTGCTGACAATAAAACAAGATGGATTTGTTTGCAAGTTTAACTGCTTTGAGAAAGAAACAAAGAGCAGCTCAAAAGGCACATCAAGATAGATTTAACTCAGGTTAAATATTTTTGTGATCTTACAGCTAAAGCATTTGAATTCTGACATTCTCATCAGTATTATGAAATGCTCTGTTAATAATGAATAAGATTTCTAAGAATTGCAGATCTTTTTTTAAAGTCTAGCCAGCTTCCATTTGGGCTAATTCCCCAAAGGAGGAGCTCCCTGAAAAACGTCTAATATTGATGAATAGCGAGCTTTTGTTCACTAATGCAACTGCATATTGCCGGCGATGGGGCTGGCAGTGTAGGAGGTGACAAGGGAGGTGGTTATTTATCAGGCATCTCGTCAGCTCTTGAGCAGAATGAGTGGGGTCCCAGAATCCTGACCACACCAAGTCCAACAGGACACCGTCTCTGCATCCCG
The DNA here is from genome assembly GCA_011801015.1 of Ardeotis arabs. Taxonomy (NCBI): domain Eukaryota; kingdom Metazoa; phylum Chordata; class Aves; order Otidiformes; family Otididae; genus Ardeotis; species Ardeotis arabs. The sequence continues at coordinate 97,634 of JAAGAY010148527.1, forward strand.
ATTCAGTTCGTTCTCCGTTTCATTGGAAGGGCGAGTTAAGCAGAGAGAAGACACGTGTGGTGTGATTTGTGGTGGATGGTGGGGGTGAGAAACCGTGAAGTCATGAAACCACAGTTCTGCCTTCCCCTACTTGGGCCACTCAAGTTGGGTTTGCCACCGAAATCTGGCCCTTAAGTACTGGCTAGATAATGGGTCGGCTGCAGGTGTTTGTGATGGTACTGGGGAGAAAAGGAGCAAGAAGAGTGTTTGAGGCTGAAGGGAGCAGCACAGAACACGTTACACTCAAACTGTGAAATTTGCTTTGGTTTATGGTCCAGCCTGGTAGATGGGGAAAAAAAATTGAGTGAAAAATTGAAAGAAAGAACAAACTGAAAAGACGAATCAGAAGATAGCTAGAGGAAAATTCAGAGATTCAGTGTTGTCAGCTCCCACGGTGTTATTTTGGATACTGTGATAAGTGACTTTTCTGTAAAGTTTTAACTATTGATGGCATGAGATTGGATGGGACGCTCAGCTTTTATTTGAAGAGCGGCAAGATTTTAACTTTCACAGTTCACCCAAAAAGGTAACACCAGGTATACAAATAGCTTCCTTCCCCTCGTGCACGCACACCCACGCGTGCCTCCTTGCTGCTTTCTGGTTTAAAACTTGTAATTTCAAAACCAGTTCTGTTACCCCAGCTGCGCGTGTGGGGTTGTGTACGAGGGAGCTGTGCAAACAGCAGTATTTAGGAATGTGTACGGGGTTTTATGATGCTTTGGTCAATCAACCATCAAGATTGCTACCTCAGTATTAGATTTGGAACCTTTTAACCACATTTCTTTAATGTTTATCGTAGTGGACTGTGCTTAAAATCATTCACTGCCTTGTTTCTGCGAGGGGTAAACTGAAGGTGATGAACCGAAGCTGTGCTGATCTCCGCTGTCCCACGAGCAGGGCGTTTGTGCTCGGAGGGTGGGAGCGTCTCGCTCCGTTGAAACGCTGCTTTACCCAGGCCTTCCATTTCCCGTCTGCGTGGCACGCAGGTACGAGCCCTTCAAGCATTTGTGCCGCTCTTCATCCGGCTTGTCAGCTGGCGCAGCAGGGAGTTCAGATTTAGAGCAGGACAAATCGAGGGTCAGCGTGATGCTACTGTCAAGGCATTTTTCATTATGTTTCAAGACCTTTGTGTGCTTACCGTGATTTATAATACCTTGAGGCTTGAAGCAGAAATGGGTTTACCTTTTAATCTCTGTTTTTTTACAGGATTGTTTATATGAATTATACTAGTGATTTTTTTTTTTTTTTCCCCTCATTTGAGACCAAAGTCTCAAACCAGAGTTGTAAGAGAATTTAAACATACAAAGAGCAGCCTGGATTTTGACCTTAAGCGGGGCAGATTTAAGGGTTTGGTGTTCTTTTTTTCCCATGTAGAAACCTTAAACTCACTGGCTGATGGTGTCCAGCAGAGAATAATGTTTTTCTAAAAGCTCTAGGGGCTACAGAGATGTGGGTTGCACGTGACTGCCTGAGGCCGCCACCTTCCCTCGGGAAAGGCTCGAGCTTATGCTTTCCGCCTGCCAAATTTTTCAGTTTGGCAGCTGAGCTCCCTGGAGCGGTCGGGGGCAACGCAGCCGTACATTGGTGTATCCTTCTGTGGTGAAGTTCATACAGGCTTGTGTAGATGAGGGTGAAAAATTCATTTTGCTCCTTGCCAACTCGTCCGTGTTAGCCAGGACATCTCCAGTGCGGTAAGGCGAGTGGTGTTTTGGTGCCGTACTGGGGTGAGTGAAATGAGGTTAGCTCGCAGAGTTTGCAGCAGTGTTTTCAGTGCCTAATTCCAGTGCAACGTGAAGCTCACTACTTCGCTGCAGTTCTTTCTTGAAAGCAACAAAATCCCTGCTTCCTACTTGAGACATTATAAATCTTGACATATAATTAATGTTCCAGCTGTGGGTTATCGTAAAATGGTGACTGCAGAAGACCGCCTTCTCCTGCAGTTCCATCTGAAAGGTGGACAGAAAGGTCAGTGTTTTCCAGGCAGGATCTCTGCCTCAAGGAGAATTGGATGGGTCGGTAAAAATCCCCTCGCGTGTTGGGCTCGAGACAAGTACAGGTGAAAGCGTCGTGCCCCAGGGCACAGGCCAGCCTGCAGCTAGATGTGAAATAATATTTGCTATCCTGTAAATACATGAAACTGTCTGAGAAGTGTAGTATTGGTTGCAGTGACATCTAAGGTGCTGTCTTGGGTCTGTTTTTTTGGTTTTTTTTATTTTCCCTAAAAAAATAAAAATATTTTAAACCATGTGATTTGCAAAAAGTTCTAATCAAAATGTTTCACCAGGGGAGACAAGCCAAGTGTGAAAATGAAAGCTTGACATAGGCAAGTCTTCTGCCAGGGAAAATGTGGGCGTAAACCTTAAATTCTAAAAGCAAGGTAGGACTGCAAAACAACTCCAGCGTCTCTGGAGTGTGTCCCCTTCTGGCATCAAAGCCCACCTGGCTTCAGAGCCGCCCAGACTGCGCTGCTCGGAGCTGATGCGGTTGGCGCTGTTACGGCGGGCGGTGTGGAAATCTTGTGGAAAGAGGTACGGCAAATCCTTGGAGAAAGCCACGGAGGGGATTGCAGAGGGGCACCGCGCTGGTCGCGTCCTCTCATTTCAGGATCTCCCTGTGTTGTTATTCATTAATGTGTTTTACAGTGCTCACGTGTTTTAGGTGCCTCAAATTCTGTCTGTGTTCAAATGAAATGGCATGTGAAACTGCGTGCCAGCTGAGACTGGAGATACATATATATATAAAAATATATATACACATGGCTATCTTTATATACATGTGGTATTACTGTAGTGCTATAGAGAACCTCAGATGTTTCTGCATGGCTGTCAGGTTTCGCGTGTTCAGTGTGTGACTTGCGTGGCTGCCCCTGTCTTACTCCGTCCCCTGCAATAATCCTCTCCGTGCCTCCACGAGACAGTGACATCTCGCCTGCTCCCGGCAGCCGCCGGCACACGCTGTGATCTGTGTGATCGCAGCCCACCGGCTCCAGTGTAGCATGGCGCAGGCACTGCAATATTCTGATTTTTTTTTTTCCACCCAGGCTGTGCTTCCTGGCTGGATTTAGCGGTGAGAAGAGCTTCTTCACGTAAATGCACGTTCTCTCACGGCGGCTCTGCAGCCCTTCTCGCATCCTGGCACGTTCCTGTCGTGGCAGCCCCGGCTTAACGTGTCCCATCACGTAACCTGATGCGCTGAGTATCCTCTGTTAGAGACTCAGGGTTGAAAGATCTGCCTCTCAGCAGATAGCTTAAGGCAAAAATTCCTGCTCTTTAATGGATTTGAGGTCATCAGTTTATCTTTCGTGAATTCAGAGCATGCTGTCTGTTAAGAGGCTGCATTTTTTTGGACTTCAGGTTGATTAGGTATTATTGGGTTTAAAATTTATAGAATTATAGCATGGTTTGGGTTGGAAGGGACCTTTAAAGATCATCTAATTCCAGCCTCCCCGCTGTGAGCAGCAACATCTTCCATTACTAGATCAGGTTGCTCAAAGCCCTGTCCAACCTGACCTTGAACCCTTCCAGTGATGGAGCATCCACAGCTGCTCTGGGCAACCTGTGTCTCACCACCCTCATTGTAAAAAAATCAAGGAACCCGTAAGAGATTTGCTGGCAATATCTGAAGGACCATTTGTTTCTTTTTTAAACCTTGTACTGAGAAGGGGTTAATTTGATCCTCTCAGTCTGTGACAACTCCATCGTCATTTTCCAGTTTTCCAGTTTCCAGAGGCAGGGATGCTGCAAGCTCCCTCGGGGACGGGGTCTCTCCTTCTCCCGAAGCTGTGACACCCCCCTCATCCTGCAAACCCCTGAACGCGTCCTGTGAACTGAGATTTTAACGGTGATGAAAACCTCAGCACCTGGTTTTCTCACGTGTGGGTCGCGATGAGCCCATGTGTGCTCCTGGACAGTTAATCCCCCCAGGGCCTGCGCAGGACGTGGTGGGGAGCGGTACTCACGCTCCCGGACCAGACAAGCACGCACCCTGTCCTAGAACACCTAGAAGGTTTAGGGTGTGAATACAGCAAATGGGCAGGAATAGCGTTATTTTGCGGGTTTCTTTCTGGTTGTGAGTATTTATGGGCTTGTGGTGGTTCAGCCTTTGTCACCACACAGTTTCTCGCTCATCCTCCCCCTCCCCAGTGGGATGGGGGAGAGAAATTGCGAAGAAAGGAAAATTTGTGGGTTGAGATAAAGACAGTTTACTAAAATAGCAAAGAGAAACTACAGAAATAACAGAATATAAGGATATTAATATATACAAAATGAACAACGTGTGATTTCTCACCACCCAATGTCTGACTGACCGGTACAGCCCGTCCTGAGCAGTGATCACGGAAATGACACCGAGCGGCAAGCAAAGGAGCAGAAGCGAGCAGGCAAGGTAGAGAGGACGATGCCAGCGAACGAGAGAAAAAGATGAGGTGGGAAATGGATGGTCCCCCTTATAGCCAGCCCCCACTTACACACTGAGCATGACATCCATGGCATGGAACACTCTCTTTGGCCAGTTTTGGTCAATTATTCTGTCTTCCTCCCAGCTTCCTGCATCTGCAAATTAGCAAGACTTGGAAAGCAGGACGGTGTCCTTGGTCTCATTCACAACAACTCCTATCATCAGGGCGTTTTATCAACATTCTTCACATACAAAATCCAAAACACACCGGCTACTGAGAGGAAAGTTAACTCCGTCCCTGCCAAAACCAGGACAGGGCTTGATCCTATTGAGGAATGAGGTGCAGTTCTTTCTGCCCAAGAAATAGGATAGAAAAAAATGTGATTTTTCTCAGTTGGGATGAACCGACAATGATGATCTAGTCCAACTGTTTGATGACTTCAGGGCTGACCAAATCTTTGCACTTCATTTGTGTACAAGCATTACCAACTCTTTAGCCCTGAGTATCACCGTGCATCAACCTTAGTTGGTGCAGATAAGGTGGATTTTCTGAAATTAGCTTTCTCAGATGTTGACTGTGAAGCTGTAAGTTCTGAGCAGCTCTCCGGGTCGCACTGTTGGTGAGCTTTGGCTCCCCAGGAGACGTGCTCTTCACGTCGGTTCATGTTGCTGGCTTGTAGCTAAGCCTTACGCTTTTGCCTTTTAAATAAAGTAAAAAATGGGTTTGGTTTAAAATAGCTTGTCAAAGAGATGAAGTCTGTAGAGCAGTCCCTTCCAGCCTGTGTAGCAGTGCTTGTGTCATCAGGGCTGTTCAGGAGGTAAATGAATCCACAGGGAACAATCCTAAATACCTGGTTCAATGAAGAGTTTGCACATAAAACAGTGAAAATTCTGTTTAAAATGAACACAAATTGATGAGTAGAGAAGGGACCAGCAGGATTTATTAGCCCTTTTTCCTTCTTTTGTTGCTTTGTTTAGAGAAAACTTATTTTGATGCATAGTTATTGTGGTTTTCCTCAGTTTCATGTGTTGGAAGATGACTGATTACAGCTGCTGATGTGATTTTACAGAGATTAATTAGGTATAAACTGAGACAGGTTTTTAAAATGAATAGATTTTAATGGGTTTATTTTTCCCTGTAAAGAGACAACGTAGTATGCCTAGCACTGCAGAACCAGACTTTGAAATGGAGATTTTCTAGAAAACCATTTCAAACATATTTTTCAGTATTAAACAATTTGAGTGAGCACGAGAAATCTGTGAACATCTGGTTCTTGTTTTTATCTTACTTTCCTCTGCTGAAGTGTAAATGTGTTTACCTGACAGCAAACCTGTGTTTAAATGCCAACAGGCAAATACTGGTTCTTAGCGGTGGCATGTGTTGGTTTTAAATTTCAAAATATATTACAAACAATTAAATATTGGAACATTTGATGAGATACTGATCCCGCTGCGTAGCCAAGAAACCCAATACTGAGAAATAAAACCACAGAAATAGGGGCAAAGGCCCAAGCTGCATGGAGTTTGTTGGGATGGCTGAAGGGCAGGCACAGTAAGAATTACAAATCTTGTCGTTTGGTTTTTTTTATGATGATTTTGTGACTTTAGATGTAAGCAGTTAATTCTAGTTCCTATTATAAGGTCATGTCGATGTAGAATTAGGCTAGGTTAGTCCTTGGACGTTGAAGTTCATGGTTTTCATGGGGGTTAGTCCAGCAGTCTGCTTGGCACCTCGGTACGGAGACTCTGGAAATGTTCAAGGCCAGGCTGGCCGGGGCTCTGAGCAACCTGATCTGGTTGGAGATGTCCCTGCTCCTGGCAGGGGGGTTGGACTGGATGGGCTTTAACTGTCCCTTCCCACCCAAACCTGCGATCCTTGGTTCAGGAATCGGCCTTTGTGAACGCAAGGAGGCCCCCCCACCCCGAGGAGATGTTAGTGATTTGTGCCACAAACAAGAAGCAGTAGATAGATCCACCCTCTTGTGTCCAGGGATAGATGGCACAGAAATCAGCAAAGAATTTGGGCTGGGAACGGTATTTACCACAGCTAAGTGAAAATGACAGATTTCAGTGGATTTAGCAAGCAGATCTGAAAGCACAGGGCACGTCCTGGGCTTCAGTGTATTTGGGGTTGAGTTGAGTTTCAGGATTTTGAATGACAGTGGAAACGTGTGTGATAGGGGCGATGAGAAGGTAGTGAGCTCTGGTTTGTGATCTCTTTTCTCTTTTTTTAATTTTTTTTTTTTATTTTCTTCTGGGTGTTTTTTTTTTTTTGTTCGGGTTTTTTTTTAGGTTTTTTTTTTTGGTTGTTTTTTTCCCCTAAGTCAGGGAGGGGGCAAGTTTGACACACTCAGACAAGCTGGTATGGGCGTTGAGACCTTCTCTCAATACCCATGAGATCTCATTATGACCTTGAATAAATATGTGGGAGACTACAGATGAAAGGAAAGTCAACAGCCCGAAGGGAGTTACAGCCAGGGGACAACTGCATCGGAATTCAGAAGAGAAAATCCAACGAGGAGATGATGTTAGTGATGTGGATCAGCGTAGTATTGTCATTTCCCAATGTGAAAGTCAATAGAGCAGCAATCCCGGTCTGTAAAATGAAATAATAGAGGGGAAGATGTGTGGACGAGAGTTAAAGCTTCATAAAAACGTGCTGTCAGTCAAATGGAAGCTTGGGTTCGGTTTCTGCACCAGACTAATCCGTGAGAGCTGGCTGTTCTGCGGGTCAGCTGGGGGGGGTTCTGTGCCGACGGCTTTTCGGTGTCACGTGCTGCGGGGTTAGAAACTTCTGCAACCGTTCCCTGCAAAGGTGGTGACTCCCGTGCCAGGTAAAAGATAGAGGAGCGCTGATAATGTTTTTTCCGTAATATTTTCTGCTCATTCTGGAATTGTGTATTTGAATACATCGCTGCACGTAATTTTTAGTACTCTCGGAATTAAAAATGACTTTTAACGGCATGAGCCAAAACATTATAGCCTGAGTGTTCTTTTAGAAGTAGTAAGCAGAAACAGTATCATTAAATTAAATTCCACAATCTCTTATTTATGGGAATGTGGAAAATATGATGAACATCAGTTTTGGCTCTCGCGTTGCGCAGCTCGGCGTCGAGCAGCGTGTGTGCGAGCCATTCTTTCTTTGTTACTCATTTTGTTTATCGTTTCTTCCTTCAAGCTACTTTGACAAGCTACTCAGAAAATGTGGAACGCACTAAATATGGAGGGGAAAGCAGTAAAGAACTTGGATCTGGGGGAAACCTGAAACCTTGGCAGTCCCAGAAATCCAGCATGGATTCCTGCTTGTACCGCGTGGACGAGAACATGACGGCCTCCACCTACAGCCTGAACAAAATCCCCGAGAGGAACCTGGAGACGGTCTTGTCCCAGTCGGTGCAGTCTATTCCTCTTTACCTTATGCCACGGCCAAATTCGGTAGCAGGTAAGGAAGAAACATGTTTTTGCCTTTAGGTCAGATTAAAGTTAAAGCCAGACACAGTACATGCATGTCACAGCTTTTTCATGTTCTCGTTATCTGAAGAGAAGTCTCCTTTCTGTAGTCATCATGATTAAACGTGACAAAAATTGTCTTTTCATTTGACTTATTGCTTCCAAATGGAAAATTCCTTTGGGGAAAACTGATTCTGATGGTGTTTAATGGTTATTTTAGCAATCTGTGGTCTCTTTTTTTGCAAAGTTGTACAACTGTAAGATTACTGGAGAATACATTTTTTTAAAAAAGATTCTTTGCTATCATTACAAGGCAAATAATCTTGGGTTTAAAGTACCACAAGATTCCAGGACATCATAGCCATTTCTACTCTTTCAAAGGATTCATTGCAAGTAAAATCAAGTGTCTGATCTTTGAAGATCTTAAGAACTCTGGAGTTAAGAGAATTACGATACTGTCTCTCTACAGAAAAGTTGCTGTGGATGCCATCTCTTTTGGTGGACTTTGCCCTGCAGGTCTCGGCACACTCCTGTGCGCCGGTTTGGCTTTTGCAGCATCTGGGTTTTGCTGATGACTGAAGTTTCTTGGTTTGGCATAACATCAATTTTTTTTTTCATTTAGTTTCATGTCTGCTGTTTGAAAGATACGTGAATGATGCTGTGACGTCTCTTGTTGATGTCTTTTGCCAGTCTGCTAAGTTTCCCCCTGCAGCTGGTAACAGCGCGACCGAAACAGGAGATAAAGTGAAAAATATTGAAGCTTTGGTTCCAAGCAAGCAGCTTTTCAGCATTCTCCTTTGCTCTTATTTTTTTTTTTTGCTGGGCTACTTCTCTGGCATTAAACATTCTGTTGAGATGATCTGTATGTCTGTCTGTAGAGGCACATGGAGAAATACAGCCTTGGCCTTTCTGTAGAGTCCCAGCAGGATTCTCCCAGGGGCTGGCAGCGGAAATATTGCTCCAGAAAGTCCGGACTGCGCAGAGCATGGGATGTTGTCTGTTCAAACAGCATCTCTTGGTGACCCAGGCTGCGTTGCATAACTAGATTAGATGTCCTCCTTAATCCTGCTTTGGACAGTCACAGGCCAAAAAGCAGTGTAGAAATGAGATTTTATAGATGATAAAATGTGGGCACCCTAAGCACGGAGATAGAACACCACATGCTACTTACGTCCGAAAGACTAGAATGCTGGGATTTCAGAATGGAAAGAGGGGATAGGAAAAAAGTGGGGAAACTCCTTGCATAGTGTCATTACTTAGGTTAATTTCTTATAAATGACACTGTGTAAACACCTTCAAAAGAAAACAGGGCAGGCCAGGTACCAGCGATTTACATACACATGTGCATTGATTTAATCGGCTTTGGAAGCCGTTGGCTTGCTTGATGTGTTTAGAGGCAACTAGAGAAAACTACCCAGCAAGGTTCAGGAACATCTTTCCCTTCTGGCTGGCTGGGTTCTGGTTTGTGGGTTTTTTGCTACTTTTAAGTAGTATGTTAACTAACACAGTTCATGTCCCGGGATGAATCGTTGTGGTAGTGACTGTGGACAAGAACGTGAGATTTGACTGAACCTTTTGTCATTGAACCATCATGTGTTATCTCCTGTAAGTTTATAGCACCAGAAAATTATGTTTTCCAGGTAAGAGATTTGTGTGGGTGTTTTCTCCGGAAGGGTTAACCTCGTTATCTGTGCACTAGAATGAAGGGAGAGGGAAACCAGGTGTAGTTGCATGGATGACTTAAGCCAAATGTGCTGCTGCCCAAAGAGTTCATCCTGCGTGGCCAGCTCCTCGTCCTTGCACCACCGCTACGCACTGGGCAGCCATTTGATAAACCAGATCAGTAGGCCAATCCAACTGAAAATTAACCCTCTGGAAAATACGTGTGTTAATTTTGAGCTGCAGGTTCATTAGTGCAGAGGCAAAGCGTGACTGGGAGCGAGGCAGAAAGCTGCCTTTTTTTTTAGCGGTGTTCCACATTGAAGTTAATCATGAACACTGCAACAGGTTGCCCAGAGAGGTGGTGGATGCCCCATCCCTGGAAACGTTCCAGGCCAGGTTGGACGGGGCTCTGAGCAACCTGATCCGGTTGGAGATGTCCCTGCTCCTGGCAGGGGGGTTGGACTGGGTGGGCTTTGAAGGTCCCTTCCAACCCAAACCAGTCTGTGATTCTGTGTATGTGAGCACTGCTTGGTCACGCGTACTCTACAGCTTCCACGCGTGTTGCCCTT
>JAAGAY010148527.1:107927-226906 GCA_011801015.1 Ardeotis arabs
TTGTGGCTTTTTTTTTCTTTTTTTTTTTTGCTTACAAATAGCAATCACTGCCATGTAATGTGTATATTTCTTCAGAAACAGTTAAAACAACTTTTTTTTTTTTCTAAATACTTCTTCTTGAAAAAAAACAAACAAACACTGCAAGCTCTTGTGTACTGTAAAATGCCGAAGTGTGGGATGTTAGATTTGGAGGAGCGTGTCTGGGTCGTGGTAGATGGCTGGGATTCACGGGTTACCGTCTGTGTGATAGGAGCTCTGTTAAACTCCCGTTGCAGGAGCGGTGAGAGCGTGTCTTTCACGCTGGCTCACGTGCAGGGAACAATACTGAGTGAGGTGCTGTGGGGAGCGCAGAAGTCGTTGGGCAGTTTTATGGTACGGAGTCAGAAGCAGCTGTGATGGGCACAGCACGCCTGGCAGAACCCTGGCTCGGAGGAGAAATGGGAGCCACGCTGCAGAAGGGTCGGAGCAAATTGCCCACCCTGCAGAAGGAGTACAACATAAAGGTTCTCCAGGTCTCGCACAGCTTAGGGACAAATTGCTCACAGCTTGGCTGCGAGGTGGAGTACTGCTCATAAATTAGAAGAAAACTAAGCAAAATGTGAGCATAGTCTCTATGCACCAATACTGTGTTTGAGGGGAAAAACCTTCAGGAAATTCAGGGACCAGAGCTGCTGGTTCTTTTCTCCTAATATTCCCCATTAACAGCTCTTGGTTATATTTAAATTAGTGCCAGCACACTTCAGAGCCAGCCACCCTTTAAAGTCAGCGAGGCAGCTCGAGCGCCGAGTCCATTCCACCTTCCAATTGCATCAACTCTTTTCAAAGCTCAAAATGCAATTCAGCTCCTGAAATTGGTTCCGTGCTCCATTTGCAGACTGTCTTTATAAATGCGGAGAGGAGCCTAGCCTGGCTTTGCTTTTGATCCAGAAAAGGTATTTTTGATCTCCGCAGGGAATCTTTTAAAAGATCATCTTATTGAGTTAGCATTTCTCTTGCGCTGTTTTCCTTGCAGGTTGGGGGACCTAAATATTCTTTCAGCGTTTTTCAGTTATGTCTCTCCGGAATTGTGAGGTTTTTACAATTTCAAGATTTTAAAATATTTTCTAGATTGTACTACTTCTGCCATTTTACTTACAAAGTCTCTATGAATTCGAAAAGAGAAGTGGTTCCCTCGATGCGTTCCTCTTTGGAGAGAACGCTTGTTGCCGCAACGCAGCCTGAGAAACTTTGATTCTGATCAGCTAGATTGCTTACAACCAGCTGGAATTAAATGGTTGTATGTCTTTTGTCTTAGAAACTGAAATGAATCCTGCTCCAGCTGGATGCAAGGAACTGTGGCCCTTTGTGGATATTGGCCTTGCTTTCTCACACCCTCTTGGATTGGAGAAGATCTACCAAAGATTTTTAATGTCATTGATTTAGTAGCTTATAATTATACCAAAGCTGCACTGCTTCCATTCAGCATTGTAAGGTCAGGTGGCTGAATTTTCTGAAAAGCTTTAGTGTAACTGTTCAGCCACGCTGGACATGGAAACAAGGGGAAAATGCAGTTTTACTGGAGGTAAATTCTTGTTCTCGCTGCACTTCAGAGGCCCCAGCACCTCCAGCGCTGCCATTTGAGCACAGCCGGTTTCATTGGTGTTAGGCTGCTTTTGTTAAACCCCTCCTGAGACTCTGAATTGGGGTAAATTCTTGTAATCTGACTGACTTCAGTGATCTGAGACAACTTCATTTACATGATGATCGTATTATTGAGGAAAGAGTTGTAAAAATCAAGTTTAGTCCTGGTAGACTTAACTTAATTCACTCTATTTTGGTTAACTCCATCCCTAATTATGTAGAGTATTACCTGATTAGAACCAGAGTCAGTCACATTAACGTTTCAGGATTTTAAAGTGGTATTTTAAATCATTTGCACGCAGGGAAGTGATTATATTTTCTGTTAACCTCAATGTTGTAACTCAAATCCGTTAATACACCTTTTTAATTTTGTTTAACCAATGCTATGTTATACTGTATTAATTTAACAGGAGGGTAGACACCCACAAACAAAGCAAATTAAGAATTTTCTTTGTTCTAATTAAGGTAATTACCTTCCTACATAGTCAGGACTGGGGCTGCTGGGAGGTGTGTGTTACCTCTCTTGAACACGGCCTGTGCTGCACAAAGCAACGCTGCTTCGTTTTTCCAGTATTAACAGCAATTTTTCTTGCTGTGTGGCAGTCAGAAAGCAGAACCCAGTAATCACCAGTTCTAACTGAAACCCTAAATCTCGACGCTTTAAAAAAAAAAAAAAAAAAAGAAAAGAAAAGGCAGGCAGGAGATGGAAAGGAACAAAGATGTGAAGGTAACAAGTGTCCGTGTTAGGGATGACCTGTGGGAAAATCTCCATTTTACCAACACACACCAAGCCGTGCCTGCACCCACAGCGATGCTGGCCTGAAACAGCCGTTGCCAAAGGCTCTCGTGGTGGCCGTGGCAAAGGGTACAGAGCTAATCTGGAAATCCTCCGCGGGTATGGCACCGGCAGCAACAGCAAAGTACCAAAAAAGCAAGTATCATTCCCTTTTTTGTTGCTCTTACCTGCTCTCCAGGGATTTGGGTGTCTGTTTCAGAAAGACAGTCAGAAGATGCTAGCAAAATTCTTTCCAAAAAAGCCAAACCAAAAGGAAAAAAAAAAAAGCAGCCTTCACTTCTGTGTGGTGCAGAACCTTTTACCTGTTGGGAGAGATGGTGTGTGCTCTGAAAGAAGACAGGGCTGCAATGTTGAGAGGTTATAACAGAAGAAAAACCCCTATAAAAATCATCCTGGATCTTCCAGTAATTCTTTGGAACTCACTTTACAGTTCAGCCCCACGTGAATCCCTTTGCTTTGCTGTTCCGTTTTTCACAGAAACGGAAAGTTTCAACTGCATTTTCTTCCTACCCCATCCCAAGCAAATCCACACAATAATTCATTTTATATACTTAAACATTTTTCCTGCTAGTCATCAAAAGATGCTTGGCATGGCAGCTGGGCATTCAGGTGTTTCAGTGAACACAAATGTCTTAGGAAAGTTTGCATTTTGGGTACACAATGGATGGCTCATTCTGTTTTCATTACCCATGAAATGAAACATTAAATCTTGTATTATTTAGCCCACATGCATGGTTTATAAGGGCTGTTTAAATGTTAATAGAGAATTAAAATACCCTTATATAATACTAGCTCCTCGCTTTCCTCTTGGAGAATATAAAATAGCAGCAGATCTGTTACTAACTATTGGCTTTAAATTCTTTACCCAGTCAAGCAGGGTATTTGAGCAGGTGATGAAAGTGGTTAGAAGAAACTGATCGTAAAATGAATTTCTTTATGTTGAAATGTGTTCACATCGTCCTCTGTCCCATGTTCCCCTGGAAGAGGTCGCATAAAGCAGGTGAGAGTGGTGATCCGGTCCAGAGAGACGTGGAACCGCAGTCGGACCCCTTGGAGCCCGCGTGGGAGGGAGCAGAGCAGGAGCTCTGTAAGGATGGATTCCTTTAACTCTGCCCGAGGGAGGGAGAACGGGTACAGAAATAGCACAGGGAGAAATGCGGTGTTAAACAAAACGCGCTGCAAGATGGGGAAAGGAAGCTCTAATGAGATCTGCCGTACAGAGCGTGCCTTTCTGCAAGCGCCGCAATGGTAGCGGTGTCGCAGCGTAACAAAAATTTTGCACCTTTCTTCACTTTTCACTGTCGTTATTGGATGTGGTTAGACTCTGGATTAGATGCAGCTCTTCGTGTGAATTATTCCAGGGAAGAGACAGGAGATGAAATGAAGATGCTTCAGATCGAGCTCAAACCGTAGCATTCTCCTGTTCATGTTTGACCGTTTCTTAATAACTTAGGCTGGGCTTCCAACCACAGCTTATGTCGTTAGAGCTGTATTAATAATATGCTTCCGATTTAAGGGAGCTGAATTTGAGGTACGTGGAGAATATCTCACCTTGTAACACAATCTGATCCGCCCGTCGGTCGTGGTGAGCTGAGTCCATTGACTCAGGTGAGAGCAGCAGCCCCCTCCCCATCTCCCCAGAGACCCCCTCTGCAAAGTGCCCCCCCCCGCCCCGGGCTGCCAAATACCGATTCCAAGTCAGCTTGGCTTGTGTTTGTAGTTCAAATAGCACAATAGATAATTCAGTAGAAACTGAATTATCCTCCGCTGTTTGTTTGCCATTTCTTAGGAGAGTTGCATCTATGTTATGCAAATATTATTTTTGAGGAGATACTTTCTTTCTCCCATGTGTTTTATCTGCAGTCGCTGTGTCTTATGAATTAGGATAAGGTTCAGAATTGAGGGGAAGCTTTCAACAGTTTAATATAATATTTTCTAAGATAAATTGATCTTGCATAATTTTTGAAGTACTGAAGCGTATTCTCAGGAAAAATGACTTCTGGTTCCTCTGGCGTTAGATCTCTTTAATTATTCCTCAGTTCTAAATCAGGCAGATAAATCTCAGTTCGTCAGCCTGAGAAATGGCAGGACAGTTGTACTGGTAGTTGCAAAAATAACGCCTGGCAAAATGTGAAATGGATCTGGCAGCTCACGCTGACTGCGCTTCATCATGTCCGAGTCTCCTCAGTTGCCACTGTAGACGATGAAGATGATGATGAAGGTGGGAAGAGACCCTGGCTTTGGGCTGCTGAGGAATAACCCCTCGCTTCTTCTAGGACCGACAATAAATGAGGCCACTGGCCATCGTCGTGCTCTTCTGGCAGCGCATGAAGCCCAACCCTACAAAACATCTGGGATTGCAGCTGGCTTCTCATTTCACAGGCAAGACAGAGGTTGAAATGCAAACTCTTGAAATAAATAAAATTTAAAAATGCTGGCAGGATTGCAGTTCTCCCCAGGAAATGAAACAATTCTTCTTCCAGGAGGCTGCATGTGTATTATAGGAACGTGAAAAATATTCACTTGTTATTTGCTTCAGAAACTCCTTTCTGCCTGTGGTGCAATAATTAGTGCTGTCGAGCTGCTGTCGGAGCAGCCGGACTGTCGTGCATTTACTGGTTCCCGTGTTGGCAAGCCAAGGTGATGCTCTTCTCGTGGTGCATAACCAAAAACCGACTGTGGTCCTTCTGCAGGCTGGAGTTACTGTGGGAGCACAAGGAACGGCTCTTGGGCTTCATTCGCCAAAATCCACATCCTTAGCAGATCAATGCGGTTTTGAAAGACAGAATCATAGAATCACAGAATGGTTTGGATTGGAAGGGACCTTCAAAGCCCATCCAGTCCAACCCCCCTGCAAGGAGCAGGGACATCTTGGACTAGATCAGGTTGCTCAGAGCCTCATCCAACCTGATTGTTCAGCCCTTTGCATTAGAAAAACTTTTTAATTACACAACTCAATAAGTGCAGTCAAAATTATGTTCTTCAGCAGTAGCGTAAGTCGCAGAGTTGTTAACCCTCCCTTTAGCTGCTGGCTGGTGTGGACGCAGTCTGAAACTGCTTCCTAAGGACGTCTCCAAAGTCCAACAGCTGTGGTCACCGGTTGTCCATCATTTAGGATCAAGACATCTTGGCTTTCCCTACATTGTAAATAGGAAAATTCTGCAGCCCTTGAGTAAGTGGTGAGGACAAGACAGGACTGATGTGGGTGAGGCGCTCGGCTCCGTTTCCGTTAACTGGCTTTTGTGTGAGAGATGAAGGATCACAGAACTCCATTCCTCTGAAGCTATTCTAAAAGTGGATTTTGAGGACTTAAAAAGGAGGAAAAAAAAAAGAAAAAAAGACCACTAACAAAAACCCCTTAAAAGCAGCTTTTTTTTTTAAGAAAAAAGTTGAACTGCCAATATTGCAAAGTAAAGAACAGAGCCGTGCTGGGTTTTGGCCTCCATTTTAAAGAAAGCGACGTGTCAAGCAGGAGATGCCGTACCAGCTGACAGAGTTTAAAAAACTGGGCTTCAAAACCTGGGCGTGCTCTCCCATTGAGTCTTTTAATCAAGTTTTTTTCCTCCCAAGTTTTAAATCAACATGGTTAGTACCAATTTCAGAAAACTACACGCTAGTTGTGGAGCTGCCACTAATTGATGCTTCTGAAACAATCGACTAGGCCGAGTCACGTAGCTATGGAGTCGGATACGGCTCGGGCTGCACGGGTGGTGTATGGCCTGTGATCTGTGCCTCTTAAGAATCACCGTTCAGCGTTTTAAACCCTGTACGATTAACGGGAGGCTCTGTGCTGCCCTGTTGCAGGTCTTGCTCCTTGGGCCTGCAGCGTCTTCCTGGTGCCGTGTTTCCTTGGTGTGCACGGGACTGGCTTGTGTGAGGAGACTGGGAGTCAATAACAATTTGGTAATAATCCCATTGTAAAAGTGATTCTCTATTAAGGGAATAATGTGAATTTAAAAAAAAAAAAAGTTATTTTAGTTCTTTGGTGAGTAATTGGGGAGGAAATAATTTTTGTTTTAACTGTCGCTACATAAATTGGAAAAATGAGCTTTTACCTCATTTGCTCTATTGAATGATTTTGTATAAAGAAATGAAATTACCAGTAAGATTAATGTTTCTGATCATCCTTGATGGCTCTGAATGTGCTTGATAGAATTAAAATGGGACTGGAGCAGGACTGAATATGGAATTTAGAGGGAGGAAATGTCCTTCAGCAGCTGATAGAGATACACACATGCTCGCATATATATGTGTGTGTATATATATATATTTAGCAGTAAGTCTAGTATGGGGATTTTTTTTCTTGTTTTCTTTTTTTTTTTTTTCAGAGAAGCAGGAGCAGCTGCAACAGGGTAGCTTGAACTGAAGTCATATGAGGATCTTTAACAGAAGTCAGTAAAGAAAAAATGTGGTGTCTTCACAAAAAACAGTAGTTCTTTCAGCCAGCCGGTTTGTTTATTGTATGCGACGCAGCCTTGGCGCAGCAAAATGCTGAGCTCTGCATGTAACACGTTAATAACTTCCATTCAAAGGGAGAAGATACGCCTGGAAAGGGGGATAATCCTTATCCTAATTTAATGCTCTGCATAAACTTACTGCAGTGTCATTTGCAAATAGAAAAGAAAAGCATTCAGACTTTGACTATTTTTTTTTTTAAAGGGAGTCTCCTTTGCCTGAATGTTGCCTTTCTAAACTCTCCCAGGATCAATTTGGTCTGTTTCTGGTGTGGATTTTCAGCATATCCTAAAAACCACCAGCCGGTGCCAGACAATCCTGCCTGGCTGCTTCTTGTCCTGTTGCCTGATAATCAAATGAAGTGAAAAGCTGTTTTTATGTAACAAGAAAGGGATCATCTATTAAGATCTTACTTTTCATGAGAAAGTGGGCAGCCGTGTGTGTGACTGCATCATGTACATAGGCATGCTCCAGCTGGTGCTCACATTGATGGTGGGATGAAGGCTGAGGTGGAATGACCGGCCTGCCTGGCGTGGTACCTGTAATCATATTGTAAAACTGATTCTCTGTTATAGGAGTAATGTGAATTTTGGGCAGTCCTGGGCAAGCAGGGCCTGGGGTTTGTCTCCGTGGGCTGGATACCCCGGGATGCTTCGGATCAGCCCGAGGTTGCTGCAGTAACATCCGCTCCTCCGCTGCAGATCCCCGGCTCAGTGACTGCAGAAAGCTGACCTAACTGGCACACGTTTTTCTGCCAAAGGCACGTTTCATCGGCCTGTGCCGCGGTGGTGTAAGGGGAGCCCAAAGCTGAGCGCTGGAGATGCTGTGAGCGGGCTGCAGTGGGTTTAGCGCTCACAGAAAATTGCTTGCATCCATGCTAAAGTCACGGCTTTCTAATTGCGGCGTTTCAGCTCTAATCTGCTTCTTCACAGCCAACATCTAATCAACTTTGCAAGAGTAGAAGAGCATGAAGGACTTCTAAAAACAGACTTTGGTTTTATCTCTTCTTTTTATCTCACTCCTGTTGTTTATCTTTTGTCCACTCTCTCTGTCTCTCTTTTTTTTTTTTTTTAAATTTATATGGAGAGCTCAGGCCATTTGAAGAACAGCATTAAAAATTGCTGCCTTTTCCCCACCCCAGGTTACAGTCTCTGAATCTTGCTTAGTTTTTGACTGCAACACGACTTTTTGAAGGTTTTTATGTGGTCATTAGGTGTTGTATGAAAAAAATATTTCTCTTAGTTTTGAAATTTTTTGCCTTTTGGTTTTGCTGAATTGTTACATCTTGCGGTGGGTGGCAGGGAGGAAGGATGCAAAGTCCAATGCTGTGAGCTGCTCTAGGGAGCTACATCAAAATATTTACCCATTACACAGCGAAGAATTAATGGCAGCTTCACAGGCAGTCTTTGAAGAAGTCATCTAATTAATTAGTTCAATTTAAAATAATAATCTTGTTATGGTAATTGACCAAAAGCTAAAGGGGAAAAAGCAGTATTGGATATAGAGTACTGAGCAACTGAGTATCTGCAACTTGATTTGCATCAGTAAATGTTTGATGTGAAAAACTATTTTTAAGTTTTCTGTTCATATTTGGGAAGATTATTTCATGCAGTGAAGATTTGATTCCTTCATTTTATAACAGTCTGTAAATTAGTTGTCTGAAAAGGGTTCTGACGTGGCAGAATAGTGGGTAAGTTCAGATGCAAGCGATCTGAATTTGTTTTGTTTAAACTATATTTTCTCCTATCTTTCAGTTGCCACCATTAAAAAAAAATAATCGATGGATGCAGCTCTGTGGCCAGTGTTAACTCTGGTCATTCCCCGCTGATACGACCCAGAGGCATTCCCCACCCAATTGTGCATTATGAAATGAGATTTTAAAATATTTGTAATCCTGAGGCAGCTGTGGGAAAAGTGTTGCTGAAAAACGCTTGCTGAAGTGATCGCTGTTGTGTAGTGATGGCACCTTCAGCAGAGACCCATAAATTGTGCCTGTTTAATCTAGCCTTGTATGGAAAACTAAATTCTCCCATGAGCAAGCAACATTGGAATAGTAAAGTTGTCTTCTTTAGTTCAAATAACATTTTTCTCATTTATTTGTGTATTTTTGCTGGTCTGAAAGTTTAATTTTTCTGCCACCAGTTCTGGCTTTATGAACAGATAAATGTTAATATTCAAACTAAGTAGCTCTAAAATAATTGAAGAGGAGATTGTGGGCTTCAGCATAAAATGCGCTATTGAGTTGTCTTCTGGTTAGCACGAAACGCCGCCTGCCTCTGTCAAGCTTTGCACACACGATTCCGTAAGTTTTGTGATGGGAGAGGTTGGACCAGATATAACAGACTCCATGTCTCCATTCCCTATTT
The DNA here is from genome assembly GCA_011801015.1 of Ardeotis arabs. Taxonomy (NCBI): domain Eukaryota; kingdom Metazoa; phylum Chordata; class Aves; order Otidiformes; family Otididae; genus Ardeotis; species Ardeotis arabs. The sequence goes on from JAAGAY010148527.1 coordinate 117,165, forward strand.
GTCCTTTTTTGTTTGTGAACGTCGACAGGAAACCAAACCAGAGCAAATCCTGATGGGACAGGAGAAAACGTTACCAAAACCCTTCTCTGCTCCTTGCTAGGGGAAGTTAGACTTGGCTCATCTTGGAGATGCTGACTCAGTGTGGTTACAACTCTGTATATTTTGTTTTAAAAATGAAAAATACAATAACCAGACTATTAGATGGGAAAGCTGGGTGTGACGCAGTTGTTTGCTTTCTCCTGGCAGCCACCAGCTCAGCCCACCTAGAAGACCTCGCTTACCTGGACGAGCAGAGGCACACTCCCCTGCGGACCTCCCTCCGAATGCCGCGGCAGAGCGTGGCCGGCGCCCGCACGCAGCAGGACCTGCGAGGTAGGAGCGCGCCGGCGGCCTCGGGGCTCTCTGGGGTGGGAGCTTGTACTGCAGCCGCATCGTCCGTGTCCTCATGAAAACACTGGAGCGGGAGTGTTTCATGTACAGGTATTAAGCACTGCCTCTCCATGAGGATGCAAACCAGTCTGCTTTATTTCCAGTGTCCTCCTTGCTCTCATGGCCAAATTGAAGGGGAAAGAAAATAAACGTAGTCATGAACTCAGTGTTTTTGTGTGGTGGCGGCTGCCCGGTTGCTGCCCCGGTGCTCTGTGGTCAGTGAAGGGCCGTTGGTGTAACCTTTTGGGGTTGCTTTTCTGGGCTGACATCAATACCTGGCTTGCCAGGTGCATGCTGTCTGTAGCCATGGTGTGAAGGTGGATTCTGGAGGAATGGTATTGCTGAAGTAGCCTGAAGTCTGAGCAGCCTCACTTTTCAAGAACACAAGTACAAATCAGCTTATCGTACATTAAAACCAGGGCCCCGAGGCGCGGTGATGGCCATCTCTGTGTTCCGCGTGTCGAAGGTGCTGCCCTCCCTGAGCCCGGCAGCCCCGTCCGGGGTGATGGGATGGGCTGTGTGTGCCTGTGGACAGCCTGGGACTGAACCTATACATCCATCCCTAAATCACAAACAGATATTCCTGCAAAAGATCTCCAAATTCCTCTCCCTGGTTGCTCCCCTACCAGCCTTCCGTCAGTCTCTGAGCGCTGTGGCACTAATAATTTAATAGTTTCTGAAAAATGCGAAATTTTCATGTTTTCTTTCTTCTGGTTTTTTTTTTTTTTTTTGAACAAAACCCGAAGGATTGCAGCCCCTGCTTTGCAGCGTACCAGTAGGGAAGGAGCCGCGCGCGGTGTATGGAGCCACCATCCCGACGCATCCCTCTTACGGACACTCACAATGCCAGTATTCAGGCAGCCCTTCGATTTCTGAAAGGCCTTTTGAGAGGGGAAATTTTTGTGGTTCTTCCTGGCAAATTCCACAAAAAAAAAAAAAAAGACGTTAGCCATGAGAAGCCAGGGCTGACATTTTAGCATTTGGTTTATTTCCAGGCAACTCCAGCTCGGTTCACCCCGTTTCCTTGGGGTTTCAGCCGAACCTACCGATTCCACCCCCGTTTAATCTGAGCGTGGTCTTTGGCTGCATCCTCCGGCTGTCACCGGGACAGCCCTGCATCTGCAGCAGGTCGCCAGGTTGTTGCTCCATCTCTGTCATTTGTCGTTGCGCCGATGAGTAAACAGCTGAGAAAGCTCATTTGGGATTTTTTTCTGGTCCTTGCTGTGCCATGAGACTGGCTTGTTCTCCCCTGTACATAGGGAGAGGAGATTCTGTTGGTGGTACATTAAACTTTCCTTTTGAGCAAGTGTCCACCATCCTTGGGTAAGGAAATGGGGAGCCGGAGGGTGGCAGGTTGGGTTTTTGCTCAGCGACACCGCGAGCAGGACGTGTTACAGCCTGCCTGGGATCTCTACCAAACGCAGGAGCCCCCGACTGGAAGAAAAAAGTGGTTTTGCATCGCTTTGGATCGCAGGCTGTAATGAAATCGTACTGGCTGGTGAGGCAGTTCCAGAAGTGTATTAGCAGGCAGTAAGTGAAGAAAGCAAAGTTTGACAGACAAAATTTCCATATGTTCGAAGGGAGCCGCTTGCCAAGGATTCGTAATTTGCAGTGATTGCATCCAAAACATTAAACTTTATTGTAGGAACAGAATCAAATTGTTTTCCAGACACACTTTTGAAACCCATGTAGCACTACATATTTTCTTCTTTTTGTTCTTTTTTGTGGAGATTGCATGAGAATAGCAGCAGTGTTTTCAGTTTTTTGGAATTTGCTCCTGATCCTAGTTGAGGTGCTGTGCTATTTTTAAAAAGAGAGGGAAAAGAAGAGGATGTGAAAAACCCAAAGCACCACTATTTGGAAATACTTTCATTAAATTGAATATGTGAGGAGGTTTTTTCCCCCAAAAAAATACTAGATGTTCCAGATATTACTGTGAAATTGTATCAATCTGGACTGTTACAATCACCAGCTCTTGTTCCAACTGGAAATCCTAAACTTGGGTTTAACTTTAATACCTCTGCTCTTGGTGCTGGGCTGTGATAGCGAAGCAGTTCCTGGCCCTGTGTCGGGGGGACACGTTACAGCCCACTGATGTGTTCCCAGTTTTTAAGAATCCCAGTGCAGAGAAACTAAACGGGAGCCCGTCCCTGCTATTTTTTGTTAAATCAATTATTTGAAGCAGGGGAGTTGTTTAGCAATCCCAACAGCTAAAACCTTGAGAAGCATTCGCACCAGCAGCAGGTTTTCAATAGGATGGTGAACATGATTTTGGCTTTTGCTGTTCCGGCCAGCGGGATGCGATGCTGTTCGGGGTTGCTGTGACCCAGAGTACGAGGTGATGGCTGGGATGCACCTCGCAGCAGGAGCCAGATGGCAACCGGATTGTGTGGCACTGGACCACCCAACTGCTGCTGTTGTGATTTTGGGTTTTTTCTCCAAAAAGCCGATGTCAGCGGTGATGCAGGGTGTGGAGAACTGTAGTGTTCAGGTGAGGTTTGGAGGGGAGCAGAGGACGGCTCAGGCTCTGCAGGTGTATTGTTTATCAATATGAGCAACATGGCAGTAGCATGTTTTCCTTAAACTTTTATAACTTTCCGGGTTTTTTTTCCTCATGGTGTGTGTTTAATACTGTCACCTTTTGGGTAAGAGAGTTTCATGCTCCTTGAAAATGCTAAAATAGAGTTTAGCCATTTTAGGCACGTAGTCTGCACAAAACAGGCTGTGGTTTCATCCTGATGGATGTACACCTTTAAACAACGCTTGAGAGACGTTGCAGTCTAAAGCAAGTAAAGAAAATCAGCTCAGGTGTTTGAGTAATTTATGGGTTCTTATTTAATGAAGGACGCGGTGGATGCTGGTTGATGCTGTGTTATTCAGAACTGCTTTTCATTGTAATAAATATTAAAGCGCTTCTCACCTGGGCTGTGCGTCTTAGCCCTGCAAGAGCTTGGCTTTGGACAGCGAGATGTCTTCCACCAGGATGCTGAAATGGCAGCAAAACACATCCAGAACAAAATGTAAACCAGCTGATGAGGTGGGACTGCTGATTGCCAGCGTAGCTGAGAAAAAGATCCCTGTTTGAAGAGAGGAGAATCTGTAAAACAAATTATTTCTGAACAGGCATTTTAGACTCTTTCAATAACTAAAATAACGAAAAATTCACTTTGTGTAGCAGAGGGTGACCTGTGTGGTAAAGCAGGATGGGCCTTTCTCTGAAAGATGGGGAGAGACTCTTCAGCAGGGCCTGGTGTGACAGGACAAGGGGTAAGGATTTGAAAATAGAGGCAGGTAGATTTAGATTAGATATTAGGAAAAAATTTTCTACACTGAGGGTGGTGGAGCACTGGCCCAGGTTGCCTAGAGAGGTGGTGGATGCCCCATCCCTGGAAACGTTCAAGGCCAGGTTGGCCGGGGCTCTGAGCAACCTGATCTGGTTGGAGATATCGCTGCTCCTGGCAGGGGGGTTGGACTGGATGACCTTTGAAGATCCTTTCCAACCCAAACCATTCTGTGATTCTATGATTCTATGATTTTGCTCCTGCTCATTTTCAGCCCAGTGGCTTTTTTTTTCAGTTGTGCACGTAATACGACAAGCTTCGGTTTGTTTTAGTTGACGTTTTCAGCCGCAAGAAAGAGCCAAGGTGGGTATGGTAGGCAGTGTTTTGGCTTGAGATTGGAAGTTATTGCTTGGGCTGCAGAGAAGTTTGCATAGTATTTCATCAACTTTTACACTGTCACAAAAACTTTATGCTCCCAGACCTCATTCTGTCCCGCTTCACACACTGATTTCAGGGAAAGTATGGGTTTAATTCCTGTTAAGATATTATCAGAAATTCCAGGTATTTCTGGGGTACTGTTGCTTAAGTTCTATAACATGCTTCATTAGAAAGGAATATAAAACCCAGCAAGCCTTTGACAAATTCACAAAGGTGGGAAGGCAGCTTGTTCATATCTGTTGATTTTCACAAGTGCTACGCCACGTGGCTGATAGGGTTCATCCAAAGCGTGCACGCACCTCCACCCCATCCTTCTGAACCTTCTTGTCCTCTTTCTGAGAGCCCTTTCCATTAGCTTAGCCTTTAATTAATTTCTGCCCCATGTGTTGAAGCTTCGGTGCAGCCTTCCTTCTCTCTGGTTCTCCTTTCCTTGTGATGTGGAGCCCCGGGGGCTCTGGGGTCTTGCCCTGGATTTGGGCCTTGCCTGCCCGTGCCTGTGGACTGCTGGCTGCTGAGGGGTGTGAAATAAATAGTAACAGGCGGAGGATTTTGGCGTGGTTCAGCAGGCAGTATTGGGAATTAATGAGGATCTGGCACACGGCTTGCAATTAGTCAATGGCAGTCTTGAATTATTCATAAATGTTTTTGACTGTCCAGCTAGGAGAGTGTTGATGCTGTGTTGGTCTTCCAGAGGCTGCATGGTGAAATAAAATGTCTTCTGCTGGGACATGGAGGTGATTTTGGTGGGTGGTGGGACAAAAAGCATGTTCCCAGCACTCGTGTCCAAACCAACGTGGCACCGAGCCGTTTCTTAACGGCGAGATGCTTACCAGCGTCCCCTGCCCTCCGGGAGCCCAGAGATTACGAAGCCTGAAGTCATGAAATGTCCCACTGGGCCAGCAGGAAGAGAGATTTTCTTTGCTGTGGTCAGTGACCAGTGGTGTTAGAAGGTCTGGAGGGACTGGAAGGTTGCGTGTCTGTAGATAAGTGGGTGTGTCTCTTCTCGGGGTTTTGTTAAGGCTTTCATGGGACAGGATACACTATTCCCACATGACAACCAAGATGTGTGTACTCATGTCCACTAGGATAAAGACCAGGCTTTAGGATATCCTTTGTTGGGGTGTTGTGGTCAAAGGTGTAGGCCTCACACGGCCTCAAAGCCATCTGCACCTCTGAAAAGAAACCAAGATGTGACTCCAGCTCTCCACCGTATCAAATAGGAGCTGTTGGATCCCGTAGCTTTTCTGTTGCATCAGTCTTGTCTCTGCGTTAGCCCCTGAGACCTTTTGGTACCTGTTAGACTTCTGGCTTTCAGAAGAACGTTATTGTCCGTTGTCACTCGCTAACATGACATGTCACATACATAGACACACGCGCAAGTAAAGCTGTAGCTTATCAAGCACAAATCTCCGCTTGATCTTTTCCAAATAGAGGCTTTTGAATTTTTTAAAATGTATTTTTCTAGATATAGTATTGGTGGCATAATGCAAATAAAAATTTCCTTCGTCAGACACTTTGTTTGCATCTGTCAGACCGCTACAGCTGGTGATCTCAGCCACGTGCCGTTGCTTGTGCAACGTGCCGTCCTCCGGCGGGACCCCCATCGGCCCTCCTGACACCGAGAGCCGGGCTGGTGCTGCCGCAGCCGGGAGCCGAGGTGGGGACACAGGGACGCGCGGCCCCGCAGCTGCCTGGGCATCGCAGCCCTGCTTCCTCGTCCCCTCCCACCACCGGCGGTTTTGCTTCTCCAGCCTCTTCCCCTGCCAGCACATCCCGCTGCGCTCGCGTGACAGGCCCCAGCGACGGGAATCAAACGAGCTGCCTGCGAGCTCACGCAGCTCCAAAGCCATCTCCACCCTTGGATAAATTTAAAGCACATTGATCGTTTTCAAGTGGGAATAAGAATACAGCTCCTGTCTGCAGCATTTTCTGTATCAGTTTTTTAAAAAAAAAGAAAAGAAAAGGAAATTCAAAATACCTAACATTTTAAAATAACGCTATTTTCCTTAGACGTAGCTGATGTAACATTAAATCCCAGCTCCTTTATCAGCTCTCTGGTCAGGTCTGTGGAGGATTTCAAGTTGATCTGAGCCGTGGGCATCAGTTCGGTGGTTCCCTGGGCAGGGTTCCCGAGCAGGGATGGAGTCAGGGCGCAGGGATGGGGTGATGCTGGGGCAGAGGCGCAGGGAGCGGCTCTCCTGCTGTTGGGCTGGTTCAGAGGGGGGTTGGGGAACTGGAAGGGAGCGGGCTCTGGCATGGTTTGTGGCTTCCAGAGGGATTTGTTGCACAGCCTGGGAGTGGAGCTCAACCCAAAGCGCAGAGCTTGGCACCGCGTGCTGCTCTGTTCGAAAGCCATGTGTTTGTATTTACAGTAAGATCTTCAGGGTGGTAGCACATCCATAACCTCTTCCCATGTAGCTAAAGCATCCCACTGTTGTAACCGGATAAACTATTTTCAGCGAGTTCAGTACGAAGTCTGGTGTGGTAGCGTTATCTCTGCCCCTGAGGGCCTCCGGGCCAGGCTGGGAGGGGATTAAACCATCGCCCGCATGTCCGCAGTGGAGGGTGAGTGACTGAGGGAATGACAGACATCAGCAGTTGCTGAATGGTGTTTGTGCTTTTTAAGTGTCTGAGAGCTTTTAAAACTTCAGAGAAACCAAAGGCTCTTCACTGTTTTGTATTTGGTTTTGGTTTTTTTTTAACCTTAAATCCTTCTGCAGCCATGCTTGGGGAACTCCTCCTCTGCGGCTTCGTGGGATTTCTTTTAAAACGTGCTGTGAAGACATCTAGATTTTGTACAGTGGTTTTTGTTTGCAGCGTGCCATATGCTCAAAACAAATTGAATTCAACGGCAGCGATCCACAGCTCAGCTTTTCCACAGCTATCATGTGGGTTCACATGTGTTGTATGTCAAGTACGACACACGTGTTGCAGTTGGAAGGTGTGTTCAGAGCTGCCATACAAGGTTCAGGAGTGAAATTGTGTCCCACTGGTGTAGCTGTCTGCTTGAGTAAGCCCTGACTTGAAGGAATTGTGTTCTAAAATTCAGGGTTTGCAGCTAAAAGACACGGTTTTTAGCTCCTGAGTGGGAATCACCTGCTGGCTTTGTGGTCGCCATCTGAAAATTTTTAATTAAGAAACTATTTCAGTCATGAAGTGGGAAGATCCAGCAACTGTCTCTGCCAACACAAAGCATTTCCATCAGGTTTTTTTTGGATGTATACGTATCATTTCCAAGTTACAGATCACAAGCAGAACGCACCATATGAGTTGATCCTTCTAATGGCATCTTTGCACCAGATCTGTGCGTAATTGTTACTCTTTTTAGGTGTGCGGTCCCTAGAGAGCTTGTGCCAAATGGAAGGCTTGGCAGATGCCCTCTCCTTCCACTCCAAAATGTTCCTGAAAACGTTTCAAGGCTGGTTTGGATTTAGTTGTACATTCTGTTGTAATCTAATGCATCAAAAAGTGGGAAAAGTGACACGATTGATAGCCGTGGTTTTAGGTGTCGCGTTGCACCAGCGTGTATGATGTGGTGGGGAGGTGTTTCTTACACTCTTTGTTAATTTTACATTGCTTGCAACTTCTTGTGAAGGAGAGAATCTTTTAATTGCCATCCAGGAAAGTCCTATGAGCAGTCTGGTTTCATTTATATACTTTAGAAGAGTTGAAATAACTTTGCTTAGATGGATTCAACACTTCTAGGCACTAAGATTTTTTTTTTTTTTTTTGGTGCTCATTGGATTGAAGAGGTGAACAGACATATTCCAGATCTGTGTGTTGAACAGACACACAGTACTGTGTCTCAGGGGCAGCTGCCCTTGAAAGCACATTGTTCTGCCTGTGTCAAGGCCTTGAGTTATGGTGACTTTAAGCAAGAAATTTCATTTCTGCAGCTGCACCTTCTCTAGCTGTGAACTGCTTCTTCCTGCGACGTCCTCTGAACTCCTTTGGTTCAAAATGCCATGAATGAGCCAGGTGCTTTTAAGACCAAACCTGTGGGTAATAAAGCAGCTTGTTGTATTTTTTTCACCATGGGCAATTAAAAGATTTCTAAGGAAGATTAAACAGCAATTTCCAAACTGTAGTTGTACTGTTAGCGTTGATGTTTATGTTCTTTCCCCGTGTTTCTTCTTTGTAGTACGCTTCGCACCTTACAGACCTCCTGACATCTCTCTGAAACCACTGCTCTTCGAGGTGCCCAGCATCACCACCGAGTCCGTCTTCGTTGGCCGGGACTGGGTGTTCCACGAGATAGACGCGCAGCTGCAGAGTTCAAACACCAGCGTCAACCGAGGTGTAGTGATCGTTGGGAACATCGGGTTTGGAAAAACCGCCATCATCTCCAGACTGGTTGCGCTCAGCTGCCACGGCACACGGATGAGACAGATTGCTTCTGACAGCCCACATGCCTCTCCTAAACGTAAGTACAGCAGTACAGCCATCTTCAAAAATCAGAGACCTTTTCCGTCAGCTTTTATAATGGTTTTGGCTGAAAAGATCTCATTCCTCCTCAGGCCCAAGAAGTCAGCTTAGTCTTTGTTGCCAAGCAATGGAAGCACTTGTCAGCAGTATTTACACTGCTCCTGTTCCAAATCTAGTTTTTTAAGAGTCAAAATAGTCTCTCTCTTACTTCTCTGACTTAGAAGCATTGCAGGTTTTCTCTGACTGGGAAGACACCAATTTTAATTTCCAATATTCTGTTATTACAAACCCATGGCAGTGCGTTCTCCTTCCCATACAGTTTGTTCATCCCAGTTTATCGTGGTATAAACGCGTAGGGTGGGTTGCAAGCCCCTGCAGGCTCAGGATTGCTCTGCCTCTTGTGGTCCCATGCGATTCCCATCACTGCGTTGACATGTTTGCAGGTGGGGATGACAACATTTTAAAATCATTCAGCTCTCGGTTGAGTGAATAAGACAGGACTAAAAATACTGAGTTAGGTACCTAAAGGTATCTTTAAAGAACTAGGTCACTGTATCTCAGTGAAGCTGTAGTTAAATCTGTTTGCTGGAATGCAGTCCTCTTAGCCCTGTCGAAATGTCTGAAATGTCACCCAGTGCTGGCACGTTGAATAGTGTCACTTGTCAGCGCTGAGCCAACAACGTGTAGTGAAAGGCAGGGCTTGTTTCTGTATTTTAACTGCAGCTCTGCAGTGCACCAACTGTGTGTCTCCCCAGTCTGCTTAGAGGGATTGTGGAGATTAGAGACCAGTGTCCTTAGCTGTTTCTGGACTAAAAGCTTGGACATTTCATGCAGAGAGGACAAGGATCCGTGGTCACACCTCACACGCTGCTGTTTAGTTCGCACTGTGGTTTGTCCAGGGAGTTGAAAGCTGGATGATTCCTCGGTGTTTGTTACTGGGATGGAGTCCTTCAGAACCAGTCAACTAATCTGACTTTATTTCCCATAGAGATCACAAGTCCTAGTCTAGCTATGAAAGGTGATAATTATTCTGCAAGTTTCCTCAATATTCTTCACATGCTGGGGGGAAAAAAAAATCTATTATGCTTAGTATAATAGTAAATAATAGTAAAATTTATATTTAATAATAAATGCTGATCAGGTGACCTGGCTATATTACAGCAGTTGTGCTATCAGCATGAGTAAACTGGCATAAATACAGCATCATGCTCTTACAGTGTCATCTCAGAAAATAATACTGGTGAAGGTGGTGCTGCATGCTCAAAATCAAGAATGTGCATCATTGCTAACATGTTCAGGGTTTGATTATGTAGGCAGTAGCCGTCCTCCTTTGTTGTTTGCCATTAAATGGGTCATTGTTTGCATTATGATTTCAAGGCAAGCTCAAGGATGCGTTGCAGCAATCCGTTCAGGAAAACCCTCTGCTAGTACAGGCTGGACTGAAGAGGACTGCTGCTTTTAAGCATTCCTGAAATAAAGAAATCACTAACTGGACATGATCAAGTCCTACCTGTCTTAGTGTCATTCAGAAATACTCTGTGTGAGTGCCTGTGAGTGAAAATAAGAGTGGTTTGAAAAATGTTATCCACAAAGGCCAGGTGAACGAACTGCTGTAGCAATCTACTGGTAAAGCCAATTTCTGCTTTGCCTGGCAAAAGAAACAGCTGAAATGCAGTAGAAAGCAGTTAAACTTGACAGATTATTCCAGTATAATTCATTATTTGCTTGCAAGCCTTTGCCAGATCCTGGTACTGCTCCTGCTTCTCTTCCTCTGACTCATTAATGGGCTTCAGATGGATATATTAGCTGTGGCTCTCCATTTATTAATGTTATAAAACAGGCACATAATTCAGAACTACTGACTGTCTCCACTGAAGAAGGCCTCAGAGCCAAATGAACCAGCGATTGTTCATAACAATCTGTTGGCAGAACGGCAGAGTAGGAGAGGACTGCGCTAAAATACACCCAACTTTTGAGGATGGAGCGCACCTTTGAGAGCGCGCGGTTCGCTCAATGGTTGTATTTATTTTAAAATCAGTGAAATTACCGTGAAGAAGAGGAATAAGCCAAGCTCGATCCTTTATCTGAGCGGTCCTTCCTGAAAGTGCTGCTTCCAAAAGAAGTTTCTCGGGGAGGCTCTGGCCTGACTGGACGGTGTCACAGTCTGTCGCTGCCTGAAATCCTACGCAGAGTATTTGTGGAAAGTATTTTAACTGCCGTGCCTGACCCGCCAGAAAACAGCAGCTGCTTGGTCTGTAATAATAATGTCGGTCGTGCTTGTCCTGTAGCAATTCATGATCTTTTTCCTTGGGACAGATGTGGATGCAAACCGAGAGCTGCCCTTAACCCAGCCGCCTTCTGCTCACTCGTCGATCACCAGCGGGAGCTGCCCCGGGACTCCCGAAATGCGCCGGCGCCAGGAAGAGGCCATGCGGAGACTTGCTTCGCAGGTACAGAACCATTCCTCTTGGGGCTTTTTTGATCTTTGGGAAAACGTCCGTTTTAACGGGACCTGTTGGAAGGTCTCCTGCCTTACGTTACTTGGTGTGCTGGAAAATGTGTGCCTTCAAATGCTTACTGGGAGAGCAGAGAAAAACTTCTGCAACAAGTTTTATTACCCTAGGAAACTTATTTCTGTAAAATTAAATTCCCGTTACATCAGATACACTCCCCTTCAGCCCTGAGAGTTTGTCTTTCCCAGCCATCATCCTTTACCCGTACAAACGCTGTAACATCGTTACTAGAATAGTTGGGATTTTACTTCGGCAGTGAGAACACAGTTGCCAAGTGGCTGACCAGTGTTTCGTTTTGAAAGGAGCGGGTATCGTACGGTATTTTTTGGAAACGTCTACAAAACGGATCATAGCTTTTTGAGCGATACACAAATTATTTGCTGTTATGGCAAGAGTAGATTGTGTATAACACTGTCACTTACTGTAGGTGAGATTTACAGCTTGAGATTTACAGCTTGGATTTTATTGTATTCCTGAGCTTTAGCCCTGTTTTTGTGGTGGTGGAAGGTGCCAGTATATTGCTTTGAAATCCGAGGAGCTTGCCCCTCCTACACCTTCTGAGAGGATGTGAGCAGTTAATACTCTCCTGTTGCCTGCTCCCACTTTGGAGAGGAAAATGTCAAGCAAAGTCTTTGTTCTAAATTATTACCGGGATGTGTTTCGCTTGGCTTTTTGTGCCAGATACTCTCTTGTCCTATCTGCTTTGCTGCTGCACTCAGATGGAAAGGCAGAGAGCATGAGATACCTGCATAAATAAATATTAAGACTTGATATTCTCTTCTTCCACGTGGAATTCCCAAAAGGAATGCAATGGCCAGGTCTGTTTTTGTTCAGGACGCATTAGTCATCATATTCCTTACAAATCTTAAGCATCACAGACTACCAGAAAGTCCAATAAAGTGTGCTATCACGGCTTAAAATGCCTCATGTGTCTCAACTTTCTTCCTCTGAGTGCTTAAGTAATCCTGCTGAATACATAATTGATAAATGGATGCAATTTTAGCTTCAGTTGCCTCCTGAAAAAGGTAAGGGATACGACTCTTTCAAACAGTGTGTCACATCCACTGCATAGATCATGCACTGAAGGTTTTTTGCATCTGTGATCACTGGAGAAACAAGCAAGAAACAATCTTTCTAGCCAAAAATAAAGTAAAAATAGGTTCCTATACCTTGGCTCTAGGGTTTTAAAGCCCTGCTCATCCCCTAGCCAAGAATTTTTTGCAAAACAAATCCTGTGTTTTGCTGTCAGAACGTAACAAAGGAGTCAGGAAGATTCTAAGATGTGCTGCCCCTTGTGCTGGCAGCAGGATTACAGACTTTTAACGTGACTGTTAATCTCCCAGTAAATCATGACTCCTGTAGATGAAGGCAGATTCCAGAAATAACTGTCACTGGCTTCATGAGGCCTCCGTGAGAAGATTGGTGCCGAGGCTGATGAGTTGACCTTAGAGTACTTGGAATCACTGCTTCTGCCCGAATAGCTGACACAGCACACGGGACTTCTGAAAAGCTTCCTGGTGTTTAGCAAACAGTTCCCGGGATGAGTCAGAGCAGCAGCGGCATGGCTCGATTCCGCAGCCAGAGACCTTGGGTCTGTTCCCAGCTTTGCCGTTAGCCTTGTTGGGATCCTTGGAGACCAGCAGCTCATCTGCCTGCCTCCGTTTCCCTGCCTGTTAAAAGAAAAGTGATCTGTGCAGATAATGGTCCTTTGATGTCTGGTGCTGGAAGGAGCACGTAGCCAGGTGTCGCTTGGTTTTCTCGGTTTGGAAGAGCAGTTCTCTTCCAGGCAGTGCCGCAGCGTGTGCCTGCGTGAAGCCCTGTGCTGAAATAAAACACGTGCTTAAATCCTGATCCAGACCTTCATTTCTTACCGCAAAGAATTTTTTTTTTTTGGAAGTATAAGAGGTTTTTTGGTTTGTTTGAGATATTTATTTTTTTTTTTAGCTCTGTGTTCCTGCTGCTGATTCTCTATTATAACCAAGAAGTCTGGTTTTACTGCATCAGAGTCTTTTGCAGAACTGCTATGTAGCATGCTACAAACAGTAGGTTTGATGGATCGTCAAGTCTCAGGAAGGGAAATAAAGGTAAATAAAATAGTTCAGGATGTTTGTCAAATTGATAGCTGGAAATGGTGTGCCTAGTGCACTCTTAGTAACCTCCTGAGTAGCACAGCTCAGCATCGCCGCTGATGAATGCTTGCTGTCAACAGCAGATAAATTGATTCAGTTGGAAAAGAACCCTGCCGTATGATGTCCTCCCAGATAAAACAAACGCTGCCTGTTCCACCCCAGCTGTGGTTTTTGAAGTCTCTGAGTGACACTGGGAGAGAAAGGATTACTGACCTGGCAACAGAAATGAAAATCCATTAGAATAACAGTGTTAAGCTCCTTGTTCTGTGTGATGGCCTCATTCAGAAACTCCATCGCACGCATCTAACTTGCCTTTGAGAGATAATGAGAATTTGTTGTTCATAAGAGGCTTTGAAGATGCTGAACTCTTAAACGGAGCGAATACACTGAATGTCTTTATAGACAACAGTAAAAATAGTTGGTTAAAGTAAGCTAGCTGCCTACCTGAATGTCTGGTGCCGCATTCTCCAACAGGCATTCTTGGGGACGGTTTAGGAAAACCCTTCTGCTGTAGTTTAGCCCCGCTCGGGACCAGACTACGTGGTCTCTCTCTCACTCCCCGCCACCCTCTGAGGGAATAGGGAGAGATGATATCAGGAAAAAGGCTCAAGGTTTGAGATAAGGACAGGGAGAGATCCTTAAAGTTACCGTTACAAGCAAAACAGACTTGACTTGGGGAAAACTATTTGTTTGTTATTAAAACCAAAGCAGGAGAATGAGACAGAGAACAAGATAACTGCCCCCAGCCCTCCCTCTTCCCGGGCTTAACATTATCTCTACCAGCTTCCCCCCTGAGCGGCACAGGGGGACGAGGGAATGGGGGTCGCGGTCAGTTCATCACACTTTGTTTTACGCCACTGCTTCCTCCTCGGGGGAAGAACTCCTCACATTCCTCCCCTGCTCCAGCGTGGGGTCCCTCCCACGGGCCACAGTCCTTCGTGAAACTGCTCCGGCGTGGGTCATCTCTTCCACGGGGTGCAGTCCCTCCAGAACGGCTGCCCCAGCGGGCCCTCCACGGGCCACAGCCTCCTTCAGGCACCCGCCTGCCCCGGCGTGGGGTCCTCCCCGGGCTGCAGGGGGATCTCTGCTCCTACGTGGGCCTCCATGGGCTGCAGGGGGAAACAACTTCTAGCAGTTTCTTACAGAAGCTGCCACCGTAGCCCCCCCTCTCTAAATAAAGCCAGGACACCTTCACACAGAGAAGGTGAAGATTCTCCAAAGTCTGGTTCAAAAAAAAAAAAGGAGGGGTAAGGGGGGGAAAGTGGAATGTCCTTTGGTGCAGGAGGAAGGGAGAGAAAAGCAGCATATTCCTGTTTCAGTAACTGCGGAATAAAAACCAGATTGCTGATGGCCTACTTAAAACAGTTTTTGTTTCACCTGGCTGAAGAAAAAAGAGCCCAAGGAGGTGAAGGCAAGACTGACCCGTAGGTTAGCATGGTTGGAAAAGTACTTCTTGAACATGTGTGGTTTATAGTTGCATTAAGCCTGGAGCCAGGATTAAAGCAGAGAAGAAAGTGTTGACAGTGATGGACAGGGATGTTTTGGGAGGTGTATGAAACGTGTATGAGGAGCTAGATAAAGCTGTGTGCAGATGTTCCACCTCTGCTTGCACTGAGCAGGGCGGGATGTCCTCAGGTTGTACTGTGGTCATTGTGCTAGAGAAATGCAGATCGTTACAAAAGTGGATTAATAATACACTAACGGGCTTAAGTAGCGGTTGGCGCGGGCTCCGGAATGCTAGTGGGAAGCACGCCGTCCCTCTCACCCACTCCGTTCCTTCTGAAAATGTCGCTTATACTAAAACTCAGAAGTTGTGTTTATGATGACAGAAATGGAAGGTGAACAGTTGCTTTTCCTCCTCTGGATTATTCAGGGTTGTGCTTTTCTGCCTGTTTTTCATGCAGTAAGTTCTTGGGGGCAAGGGTTGCTTTTAGCTCTAGTTGTCAGAGAGGAACAAGTCATCAATTTCAGAAATAAGTAACTGAAGACTGCCTAGCAGGAGCTCCGCTCAGTCTTGCCATGCTGGAAAAGAGCATTATTTGGCTTTATTCTTAGGGAGCAGTTTGAAGTCATCCAAGATTTCTGCTTCAGTGTTCATCAGCAAACTACTGGAGAAGAAAAATGCTTGGGAATCAGGCAGTTTAGAAAGCCAGTATCAGGTGTGATTTTTCTCTTCAAAAACTGTACCAGGAAAACTGTATCCAGCTGCTTTAGGAGTTGTCTGAAGTTACCCTCACCAGTGGGTCCTAGGAGGAGAAAACATCAAAACCAGAGGGTGAAATTCCCTTCCTCCCAGGCCCCAGGGGGCAGCCGTTGAGGTTTCTCGTGTCTCTTTGGTCAGAAATGGAGTCTTTTGCCATACGAGTAGCACTTGTGGTAGGAAGGGTTGGATACCTTTCAGGGTTTGCAGGAGTTTCTCCTGAAGGAATGAAAGAAAACAAGGAACTTAAAATTGAGATTGTTCAGTTCTTTTTGTCATTTCTCTTCCCAGCACAGCCCATCTTTCTTACTCAGATTTTGAAAGTGGAAGCAGGGTGGTTCTGCCTGGAGAGGTTAGTGGAGAAAATCCTGCAAGTACAACAATGCCTTTGTGAAACTCACCTGGAGCATCCCCCCGTCGGCTCCGGCTGTCCTGTTCCAGCTCCCAGTGATCATTATTGGTGTGTCGAGGGAGAGTATTTTTAAAAGTTCAAAGTCTTGCTGTCACACCAGGGTGGTTCAAGGTTGTGGCTGGCTTGGTGTTGAGGGCTGTTATTTAGACAGGGGTAAAGCAGCGTGCCAGGAAACCTGAGGCATCCAGGAGTGAATTCCTAGCCTTGCTTTTCCTTGCAAGGGAAGCGTTAAGTGTATGGCAATGTTAATAGCTGCTTAGCAGAGATTTCTGTGAAGCAATTTCCTAATTTTAAAGGTAACATTAATCCTCTTGCTGGGAACTGAGCTGGCACAAGGCCTTTTTTTCCCTCCCTTTCACTCACGGGCGGCTTCTGCCTCTGAGCTGAGGTAGTGGCTGCTGATGGACTTCCCACCGGTCCTGGGTTTTCTGGCAAAACTGCTTGGTAAGTCTTTTGTTTTAATATATATATGCATTTATTATGGAAATAAGTTTGCAGGATTGATGAATTTATTTCAAGTCTACCTTCCCACAACGAGCAGACTGCCAGTTTTTCAGCAGTGCCAGCGAGCTGATCTAGACTTGGCTCCTTCGCTGTGCTAGGTGTACGCCGGCTTTCCTGGTGAGCTGGCCACGTGTAGCTGAGTACGCAGCTTTGTGTAACTGCTAAAGCCACCTACTGCTGCTCAGCGCTTGTAAACATATTGCCTGATATCGCGGAACGACCGTAAGGTGAAACTGGAAAAAAAAAACGTTGTGAATATGAACAGTAAGATTTTTAAACCTAAGATACCATGAGAAAAGGCAGCACTCCACGCCTCTCCCGTGTTGCGCCTTGCTTGCTCTGCCTTTGCACTGTTTAATCACTCGTCCATTACAATACCTCCTGACTTCACTTCTCTGGCCAGGGGAGGTGGGCGACCATCGCTGAGTCCCCGCGTGGCTGTCCTTGCAGTGCCATCTTTCTGTCTCCGCATGATGCTGGGCCATGGATAGCTTGGGCTGATGCATCTCAGCTGGAGCATGACCTTAGAATCATCGAATCATTGGCGCTGGAAAAGACCCTTAAGATATCAAGTCCAGCTGTAGACCTAACATTGCCAGGTCCACCACTAAACCATGTCCCTGAGTGCCACATCGACATGTCTTTTAAATGCCTCCAGGGATGATGACTCAACATTGCTTGTCCAGAGCTGGTCCTTCACCTCAGAGAAAAGCAATGAGAGGCTTTCCCACCGACCCTAGCCTGTATTGGAAAATACTGACCCACAAATATGTGTCCTAGGTGACCTTTGCCTTTCAGCAAGGGGCACCAGCGCCATTCAGAGGTACAATAGCCCAGGGTGAGATCAATTCAGCTGAAAGGAAGAAGCCTGAACTGTCTCCCTTCTGGTTAGGGTCACCTTCCCCATTTTCCCTGAAGGTTTTACCCTTCGCTCACAGAGGATTTTTAATGGCTTGGCTACAGAGTTGTAAATAACCCATTGAACAGCCATTCTTTGGGTTTCTGGAGGCTGTGTGGTTGCTTGTGGTAGCAGCACTTAAACAAATGGATCTGAAAGCCAGCTCTGCTGTGCTAATGGGTCGTACCCTACATAGAGCAGCTGGTGGAGGAGCTGCATGTCCATCACATTAGCAACTCGGCTGATGCTGAACACGGCTGGTGGCTTCGGAGGCTCTTCTGCCGCGTCCTCCAAGCCAGAAGCCAAAGTGTCATTGTTGCTGCAGGCATATAAACAGAAAGGGAGGACTCCTACCTTATGCAGAGTTGGAGGGGTTCATTACTTTTGAGCCTTGATGCCCTGCGACACTAACGAGTTTCAGAGGGCATTTACACGGCTGTGTACAAGTAATGAATGCTCCCCACAAACTGGGTCACCCTATACATGCGCGGTCGTGTGCGATGGATAGAACACAGCCGTGCTGACTTCCATTGACGTGATTGCAACCAACGTTATTCCTGGCAAATGGCATTTTGGCAGGTAAAAGGATTACACTGGGTTTATTTGAAGCTATTTTGAATGGGTCAAGAAAAGATTGGTCTTATTAGGTGCAGGAGCATGGTTAAAATACAAGGTGGGAGCCCTGTACGAGGACTGGAGGAACTGGGGTGTTGCTGTGAGCTCAGGGGCAAGCAAGGTTGGTCCTTTTTGGGGAGTTTGGCAGAACGGCCTCCTCACACAACACACTTACAGAAGGAAGCGAAGGCAAATCACACCAGAGCCGTGATGTCAAAGGAGTTCTTCTCTTGGCAGAGAACTGCTTAAAATTGGCCTGTCCTATTAAGTAAAAATAACTTATTTCCCATGAGTCATCTTCAGCCCCTCTTTCTCCTTTGATGTTCACACTGTCCTTCCGGCCTTTCTCATGCTGCTGTTGTCTCCTGCCTCTCCTGACTTGTCGTCTTCTCCCTTTTCTCCCTCTTTTCTTTTCCCCCCCTTCACAGTTCAGTCTCCCCCCTCTCTCTCTCTCTCTCTCCTTCATAGGTGATACGCAATCTCTTTGGTGCCTCATTTCTTTCCACTCTGTGCCCTCTCTAGCCTCTTCCTCCTGTCCTCATCCAGTGGTGTTTTCCATTTTCCTTGGAATAACCATTTTGCTTTTAACACCCACGTGTCTTCCTTCTTCTTCCAGCAGCTGTTTTCCTAGGTCCTAATCTATCTGATGAAATCTCCCTTTTTTTCTGGTTTCATGGAATTCTTCCGTATCTGCTCAGAAGCACCGTGCTGAGCAGGGAGCGATAGGATTGTGCTCCGAGCTCCGTCTAAGGACTTGGCGTCAGTAATAACTTGTGATTGTTTTCTCAAACAGTCACTGTCACTGTCCATCTCTGCGAGCAGCTGCAGCTTAATTTCATTTATTCCTCAAGTGGCAGGTCCAGTCATTTTTCAGGATCAGTGCCTGTTTTTACCAACTGATTCGTCTGGATTCTTGTTACGGGTGGTTAACACTTGGTACTCTTAAAGGCTTCGCCTGCCGGAGTACATCCAGCTCACCAAAGGAAAACAGCGGCTTTGAACAACTTGCCCGACTCGCGTCTGATGCAGATGCATTTTTCTGTTCTTTTTCTCTTTGCTAGGTTGTCGCTTACCACTACTGCCAGGCCGATAACGCCTACACCTGCCTGGTGCCGGAGTTTGTGCACAACGTGGCCGCCCTGCTCTGCCGCTCGCCGCAGTTCGTGGCCTACCGGGAGCAGCTGCTGCGGGAGCCCCACCTGCAGAGCATGCTCAGCCTGCGCTCCTGCGTGCAGGACCCCATGGCCTCCTTCCGCAGGGGCGTCCTGGAGCCCCTGGAAAACCTGCACAAAGGTATCGTAACCACGCTCCCCCCGCTTTGCCTGAGCTCCCTGACACCTTTTAAAATTATTATTTTTTCAATGCTGCTTAGTTCCATCGGGGCATTAAAGTGAAGCGATACAAAGATGATAAGAGGGATGGAGCACCACTCCTATGAAGAAAGGCTGAGAGAGCTGGGGCTGTTCAGCCTGGAGAAGAGGAGGCTCCAGGGAGACCTGAGAGCGGTCTTCCAGTACCTCAAGGGGGCCTGCAAGAAAGATGGGGAGAGGCTGTTCAGTAGGGCCTGTTGTGACAGGACAAGGGGTAATGGTTTTAAAATAGAGGGGGGTAGATTTAGATTGGATATTAGGAAAAAATTTTTCACGATGAGAGTTGTAGAACACTGGAACAGGTTGCCCAGAGAGGTGGTGGATGCCCCATCCCTGGAAACATCCAAGGCCAGGCTGGATGGGGCTCTGAGCAACCTGATCTGGTTGGAGATGTCCCTGCTCCTTGCAGGGGGGTTGGACTGGATGGGCTTTGAAGGTCCCTTGCAACCCTAACCATTCTATGATTTTATGATTCTATGATCTCAAGAGCTGCAGGGAAGAGGTGAGATCTGGAGAAGCTGAGAACGTGCCATCATGCTTGTTTGGAAGCGAGGGGTTAACCACCCCTCTGCTCATGGTGTGCATTTTGGGGCCATAGATGAAACCCTAATGACAGCGTGGGTTTGTCTTTCCCTTTTCTTGCTTTCTTCCACATCCCAAACGTGGCCTCACAGTTCTGAGAGTGAAAACAAGCAGCAGTTTCCACGCGCAGCTCTGCTTCTGGCAGCGTGTTCTGATATGTTTGTTTGGGAGCTGGATGTTTTTCCCTTTCACTGCCATTATTTAGTGGGCTTTTGGGAATTTGAAGCTTTGACTGAAGGAGCTGACACCGTGAAAGTCTGTAGATACCCTGTGTGAAGCTTCTAGGGCAACTGGTAACAGGCCTTATCGTGATTTCAGACTTCAGAGTTTTTTCTAATGCAGCATTGGTTTTGTCTCCTTTTCTTTCTTTCCTCTGCAAGGTAGAACTAATTCACTGTGACAGTCATTAAACTTCAGGTCTTTGCTCGTTGCCGTGAAAACTGTCGGAGCGTTGCTGAGTTCAGGACTCCGTTGTCCTGCAAAACGATGTTTATTAAAATGACGTGCTGCAAGTTGGCTGCAAAAATAGTTCAGATAATTTCTGTTCCCACCCTACCTATGACAGTGTAGGAGCCAACGGGAAATAGGTGCAGCTCCCACCGAATTCAAAGCCTTGTCGATCAAATCAGCTCTTCGAAACATCGCGTCCAAACTCCGAGCTGCAGCATCTGGGTCCAACACGCGTGGTTCCACCAGGCACAAAGAACGCGTAGCGCCAGCACGCCTCGACAGCAGTTGATTTTCCTGGCATGGAGAAATGTCACTGTAGGAGTAGCGTGGCAGCTCTTTCCTACCGACACTCTTGGCCAAAAAAAGATGCTTTTAGGAACCGCTGCTCTACAGGAAAATAATTCGTGATTATTACAGTAACTCCTTGGGAGGTGTTCCAGCTATTGAATTGGAGGATGCTTATTTTTCTTGCCAAGCAGGTTGACCTCCATCTGGTCCTAAGTTCTAGGGGATAAAAAAATTTTATATAAAAGCTTTTTTTTTTTTTTTTCTTTTTCTCTTGAGCTCTGCACTCTGCAGCTCCAGTGGAGCCAATGATCAGGACTCCCATCTTTCCACCTGGCTGATGGGGAGTGCTGGCAAGCTCATTTGCACCAAGTGTTTTGTAACAAAATGAACAGTGTCTGGAAATTGGTTTTAAAATATAGAACATTTAAGACTCTGTAAATATATCAGCAGGTCTTTTACAAGGTGCTGTTGAAGCTTTAATGCTACTGGGCCAACATTATTGTGCAGCCATTAATGGTGAATGTCACTGAGAAAGTTAGATTCATGTTTCTCAAATATATATATTTTTTTAATCTCAAGGAATCTAAATAATATATAGGAGAATGAAGTTCTGATTCTTCCCCCCCTCACTGCTTTCTCCTCTTTCCCTCAGGCTTTATGAGAAACCTGAGATGTGGGTATAAAACCCAGGCGCCGTATTCACTCCAAGATTTCAGAGTCATAAAGTGTATTTTCTAGTGTACCCAATAATCCTACTGAGAAGTTAACAGAAAAAGAACCTATGGTCATTTTAGTGCAAAATACATGGATTTTTGTATGGATATTAACAGTACATTAGGAGACAAATGCAACTTGGTACCATAAGGCAAGGACAAGATGGGATTTTGATGCTCAGCAGTACCGAACACAAGGTGTTTACGCATTCCTGTTCTCCCAGGAACACCACAGAGACGGCTCGTGTCATCGGTGAACATTTTGGGCTGGGTTTTTATAGAAAATTTCCTGATGCAATTTAAAGTTAAAGAGAAAAGTTAACCTGCTGTTGGGAATACTCAGCTTTTTAACAGCAGGATTTATCCATAGTACTTTACAAACGAGAGCAAACTTTATACAAATTGGAACCTGTAGTCCATGTTACTAGCATGTGCCAACAACAGACTCCTGTTCCCCACACATTGTTGGGTTTGTTAGGCAAGAGTAGATTTGAGAGGATACCGCTGGAGCTGAAGGTGTAAGTCCAGGAGAATCTGTATCATTAGTTACAAAGCTATACTCAGCATCTGACATAAAAACACTGACTTCGTTGTCTGCTTCAGCTTCCTTACTGTAATCACCAGCAGCAAAAAAGTCCTGTTGAAAAAGTCCGTGATTTGCTTTTTGTAGGATCTTTTTTATTCCCCCTGACTCATTTATAAAAGAGGTTTGGCTACAGGCTTCTGATCAAACTTCTTTCCAGTGCTGGAAGTTCAGAGTCGTTTTGAACAGTCCCTGTTGGACAGAGGATGTCACCTCCCCAGTGCTGAATGACCTTTCCCATGCGTGCAGGCTCATGGTTTACTCTCCTCAGATAATTCCTTTGCCCGTGAATCAGGTTTGCTTTTGTTTCAAACACTTGCCCAGACCTCAGTTGATCAAGAAGCCAATGCCTAAAGTGTGGGCGCCAGAATTGGAAGGATCTGGAGGTATTGAGAAGGTTCATTTTTTTTGTGAACCTTCATTTAGCAGTTGCAAAAATTAAGACAGGCTGACATCAGTGAGACAGGCTAATAATGTGTTTATTAAAGCTTATCAGAAAGATGCTGATTCACATCAACAGACTTCGTGGAAGAGGTAATTTTTAAAAAGAGGACTAGCTATTTTATCTGTGGGATATCACAGTTGCATATGTTGTAACTGGAATACCTATTTTATAAGAATTTAAATTGTGTATGTGCGGGACTACCTAATGTACAGTTAATGTATTGTAAGAAGGGTGCTGCTGCTGTGTCCTTTTTATTCTGGAGCAATATCTGATGATGCTTTAAAACACTGTAGTGGCTTTGCAGTATGTTACAGTTGTGTATCTAGCCTTTCAAATAAATGCTTTTTCTTTTTCTCCTCTCAGAGAGGAAGATCCCTGATGAAGATTTCATTATATTAATTGATGGTTTAAATGAGGCTGAATTTCACAAACCGGATTACGGAGACACCATAGTATCATTCCTGAGCAAGATGATCGGAAAATTCCCTTCCTGGCTGAAGCTGGTAGTGACAGTCAGGACAAGTCTACAGGTATGCTGAGACCAAGAACTGTGATAAACTCTGTCATTGTCACGACGAGCTTTGATAAAGATCATCTCAGTGGATATCTGGATTTAGTTAAGACCCTTTATTTCAAGTTATCCTTTTGGCTTTTTTGTACTTGGATTTACCTTCATGTCCTGGGGCTCGCTCTGCAGTGTTGAAAGGATCTCATTCACATCGATGAATGTTCATCAGCAAATACTTCAGCTCGTTTTGGTGAGGCAGCTCATGTGCCGGCAACCTTTTCACCAAGCGCGTTAGGAGGGTAGGGCCTGGTGTCTGTCAGCCTGTGCTGCTCAGCAACACCCTCTCCTCCATTAGAAGGGGAAGGAATGCATATCTTCATACCCCTTTGTGTGACCCAGAGCGTGAGAGTGTGATTGTTTCAGCCTGGAGCAGTCGATGTCAGGCCAAGACATTGTTCAGCTCAATGAGGAATATCTTGAGCAGGTGCTCAGGCTCTAAGCTGAATGTTCTTTGGGTTAAATCTGAAGTATTTTTGTTTTAGTTTGCAGCTGGGCAAGTTTTTACCTTCAGCCTGTCCTTAGCTGCTCATCACCGCTCTCTTGGCATAAGGATTGAGCTGACCTTAGTTTGTTGGCTCAACTGCTCGTTTGAATGGAGCAAACTGGGAAGCAAGCACAGTGACCCAGTTAGGACAGATCTGCTGTTTCACAGTAGGACTGCTTGATTTGCAGCATCATTTGTGGGAACATCCACAGTGAGCATCGCAGCCAGAAGCCCAGAGGAGACAGACGTCAGAGGGACGAGATAGTTTGGGAGCCAGCTCAGAGCTGCTTTTCAGCTGGACCACCTGCTCTGGCCAGAAAGGCGTGTCTGCAGCTCTGCATTTTTCATTTTTTTTTCATTATTTGCCATTTTTTTGTCAGCACAGGGCTGCGCAGTTCATTTTTACTGAGCTCCATTAAGCAGTTTCATTGAGATTTGCTGATATTTACTGAGATCCACAGGTTGATTTACTGTGGTCCTCCTGGCAGGGAGCGGAGTGCTGGTTCCAGCTCCATCAAGGGAGCCAGCTGCCGCACGCTGCCTTTGTAGCTGGGAACGGCAGCTGCTCCCGAAGACACCAGGAGAGCACAGCCTATCTGCTGTTTCATGCTGCAGTTCTTTTTTTTGCTCAGTGATGGAGTAGATTAAACATCATTTGGAAGAAATCTTTTTGTAATTGTAGGTAAATTGCATCCCTATGACTTGAATTCCTCATTTAATGAGGGCTTTTGCAGCCCTGCAGGTATTGCAGCTTGCAGGTATTCACTGCAAGCTTTGGTTTCGCACTGTGCTTACCCTCTCCGTTTTTTTGGGGAGAATTGATGGCTTCTCCTGCAACCGCCTTGTCCAGCTCCGTTGCATCATTCTCCTTCCTTCGCAGTGACCGAGAGCCCATGACTTGAGAGGTCCTTTGGAAAGGCTTTTGATGAGCTTTGGTTTGTGTTGCATAAGCATCATTCGTGAGCTCAGCAGATGAGAGAATCCCTGGACACAGTGTCCTGCAGCAGATAGACATTTATTTTGCACTGGGGAAATATTTGCTGTTTGTCCTGGTGTTTCCATGTGTTTCCAAGTTGATAGTGGCTGTGTGAGACAGGAGCACGCTCCCGGGGAGGTACTTCAGGCTCAGCTTCAGCAAAATCTCTTCCAGCCTCAGATCTGTCATCTGGTTGTCCATTCCTTCTGACGTGGCAGCAGAAGGGGTGGCGTGTCAGTATGTGGTTGGGACAGGAATAACAAGGGTGCTGCTCTGTGTGAATTTTCCAGCCCTTTCCCTGGATGCAGTATTAGGAACAGTGTCCTTTATTTTTATTTCGGTCAGGTTTCATATGAAACCTGCTTGATTATAGATGAGATTGTGAGGTCCTGAGGGCACAAACTGCCATCTTGTGTGCTTGCCCTGATGGAAGAGGTCTTAAAGGAGTCTCAGAGGTGCTATTGTAATCTGAATTAAGTTTATTTAATGAATAATAAGCACTGTCAGCATGAGTGTCCTTTTTCTTTCTTTCTTTCTTTGCAGGAAATAATTAAGCTGTTGCCCTTCCACAGAATATTTTTGGATAGACTGGAAGAGAATGAAGCCATAGACCAGGACCTGCAGGCATATATCCTTCATCGGATACATAGCAGCTCGGAGATCCAGAACAACATCTCGCTTAATGGCAAAATGGACAACACTACGTTTGGCAAACTCAGTTCTCACCTCAAGACCTTGAGCCAAGGGTCCTATCTGTACCTAAAACTCACTTTTGATCTCATAGAGAAAGGATACCTAGTACTAAAAAGCTCCAGCTACAAAGTAGTCCCAGTGTCTCTGTCAGAAGTGTACCTGTTGCAGTGCAACATGAAGTTCCCGACGCAGTCTTCCTTTGATCGGGTTATGCCTCTCTTGAATGTGGCAGTGGCATCTCTGCATCCACTAACAGATGAACATATTTTTCAGGCCATTAACGCAGGTAACATTGAGGGCACTTTGGAGTGGGATGACTTTCAGCAGAGGATGGAGAACCTGTCTATGTTTCTTATCAAACGTAGAGATATGACGCGAATGTTTGTTCATCCCTCTTTCCGAGAATGGCTTATTTGGAGAGAAGAAGGTGAAAAGACCAAGTTTCTTTGTGATCCTAGGTAAGCAAACACTCAGAAATCAGAGCTTACAGATGTGTTCGTCTCATACTGTTCATTTCATTTTACAAGGCTGCACGTGGATGCCGTTACTTGACTTTGGTCTGCCTGCACTGTGGGTCTCTACCTCTGTACTGGTCACCTTAGATCTTTGTGTTGTTCATGGAAAGAAATAAGCCGCCCTTGGGCACACAACTGACCCAGCAAATCTAGCAGTCATCTTCAGAATGAGATGAGGCGTTCCTCAGAAGGCCCTAGGTTGACTAGCTCCCGTACAGGCATCACCAAGGGTGTCTGCGTTTTGGCAGATTACTGGTGCCCGCTCAGTCTGGAGACGGGGACTCATCCTCCCTTTCTCCAAAGGTCCTGAAACCACGTGGAGCAGAGGATAAGGAGATGACGAACAGTGTGGATATGTCTTTTGCAGTTGGCTTCTTTTTGAAGTTTTGTTCCTCGTAGTCCTGAAGGTGGTTTTGAAAACAAAATAAGGAGAATCAGGCTGTAGTGGTTTTTAACTGTAAATGCATGCATAATCTGGGCTCTGATAGCAGCTGAGTTCCTGGCTTAGCTCACAGGGAAGAGAATTTAATCACGGTTAGATTTATATTCTCTAAAGCCAGTGATCGCTATTAACAACGTTATCTGTGCTTCTACTGAAGAGTGGAAACAGACACTCTCTCTATAATTCTAGTAGTTTATCCCCATCAGCTGTGCTCCATTTGGCCTGCCCATTTCTTAAAATGTGATTACAGAAATCAGGGAAACATTTGGATTCAGGGCTGTGCCAGTGCACCTCCCAGACCCTGTGGCCAGTCTGAAGAAAATACGATGCTATCTGCTAGAAGTGAATAGCCACCTGGCCGAGGAAGGCAGCTGTGGCTTTTAGCGGTGTCACAGTAATTTACCACTTTAAATTTTGTGGTAAACAGACTGCAGTAGAAAAATACGATATAGCTCCTCCCAATGGGCATCTCCGCTGTTTTAGGAGGTTCTGCACAATAGTCCTGTCGAGCGAAACCTTTGTGGAGCGTCTCACAGCAGCAGGTGTCTTGATATCAATCGATGGTAGTTATTTAATATCCTTCCTCGGGGTCATTAAGTGATTGTCACTGCGTAATGCGTTTCCATCCTGTTTGCAATGCCTGTGCAGCGCTTACACCTATGGAGCTGAGAGCTTTCTTCCTCCCGGTCGCTCCCACCCGGCGCTGCTGGTTTTGGCTGGCCCCTGTGGTTTTGGCTGGCCTGGCTGTAAGAGAGTTTGTCGTCAGCTGGGTGAGGGGAGAGCAGCCAGTGTGCCTGGCCGTTACTGCTCATCACACAGCTCTTGCCATAACGAACTATAATGAGGGCAACTGGGAAAGATTGCTGCTTTGCTTTGTTACTACAGAAAGAAAATGAAGGTGCAGGATCCGTACCTGGTGGGTGGGGCATCCTGCGCGTGTTGGGTGCTGTGTGTGGGAGCAATGTGTACGACTGGGTGGTGTTGGGGGCTTTGGTTCTCCGGGTCCAGAAATACTCCTCTTCATTCTCACGGCGATGGGGAAGGGCGTTCTCAGAACACCAAATTCAGAGTGAAACTCAAATGCACTGCGTTTTAGGTGGTTTCGCACTGAAACCAGACGTGCAGCCACATGGGATTTTAGCACGAAGGCACAAATCGGCCCGTATTCCAGGTCACCAGCGATGGGGTAGTTCTCTGCTCAGCGTGCAGGTTTGGTGCTGCCTTTCATGAACATCACACACGTGTCGCGCTGCGCTCGAGACTGGTCGGGAGACTTTCAGGCATCACTTTTGATCCCACATGTGCCACTTCAGGTGATAAATTAATGGTGACTTTAAAGTGTACGGCGAACCCTCGTGCTCTTTGCAAGCGGAGGACCCTTGCAGAGCTAGCCTGACTCAGCTCCTTGCCACTGGCAAAAAAGAAGTTACGGTGCCTATAACGGGCTCCCGCTGCCCTGAGCGTGAGCCTATACGTGCTGGAAGACTAATACTTATCTAATGTATAATGTGCACTAATTGCATTATACTCCGATGGCAGATAACAAAACAGGATACGTTTTGGTGATTAATAGAGAGGACCCCCTGAGATTCAGCTGTTGTGCTCCTCAAAATCCTCCTGTCCACCTCTCGGGGAAGAGCTAACACTGAGATGTTGAGCTCAGTATTGGTAAACCCTTAGCGACGATTAAGATAAGCAGTGATTTTTCATTTTATTTCTTCTAAAAGAAGCACAGCTTGCCACTGCGGGAGCTCGTAGGAGTCGCCTCTGAAAATTTGCCTGCGTCTGGTTTGTTCACAGCGAGTTTGATTTCTTTTTGTTTGCTTGGGAATTGAGAAGACAAAGCAACTGTATGGACCACTCCCAAAGTTCATCGTCCAGTGTTGCAGAAATGCGCCGTTAGTGTGAAGCTTGCTGGCCTTGCCACGTCGATACGTAGAGAGTCAGGTTGCTGAGGCTGATTTTTTTCCCCAGGAGAAGAGCTTTGAAGTGAAATGTGGTTTTGTGAAGCTGCTTTTAATTGACTTGCCCTGACAGAGTGTCCAGGTGTGAGGACATTACGAAGGAAATTGGGATAATGGGCCTGGTGTCCACAGCACTGCAGCTGGGGTAATCTTCCTCGTGTCATTAATGAGAGTTCCCGTGTTCTCGGAAACATGGAAAAGAGGGGAGAGGAGGAACACAATGTCCAGAAATTATAACATTTTTCTATGCTTTTAAGATAAACAGCAGATCTCCATCCTCTGGATTTTTATGTTAGCCTGTTGAGATGCTGCACCTCTTCTTTGACCCCTTACCGTGCGTTTGCTGTCCAAAGCAAAGGATAATTGGCATCAAAGGGGAACGCTATCGCCGCAGGCTCTCCCGCAGGGTAGCCCCCCCAGCATCCACTTGTTTAACAGCAGGGCACCAAAAAAGCCTTTGTCAGAGCATTTAAGCAGCATTGCAGTAATGACTTCCCCAGCCTGTCAGCGTAGCGCTGTTAACCGAGCGGCTCAGTTGACAAATAACATAAAACGTTGTGGGGAAAGATCCGATCCTTTGTGACTGGTGCACACAGAACGTGGTTGTTATTGTACATTCACTCTTACACTTGTATTTCTTAACCTAAATTCTGCTATCCTGCTGTGCTGTTTTCTGCCTAGACTTAATCAGAAACTTCCCTGCGATTATTTTCCATGCTTTTACAACACTAATAAAATGTTTTATCCCTGTGCTGCTGATGAAGGGACTGTGAGGGAGACAGAAGTGAAGTGATTTACTCTGGCAAGGCGGTAAGAGAGCTGTAGGCAAATATGGACCTCAGAAGGGAAATTACTCTCCCCAGATTTAACATCCGAGTTCCTTGTCTAGACTTGCTTTATAGTCAGAGGAGAGAAATAAGAATGATTCATTTCATCATGAGCTGAAAGGTTGGAACAGGTCAGATGAAGAGTGCCTGGGAAGCATCTCTTCTGGATTTATGGAGGGAGCTCGGGGTGACAGGCTCACCAGGAGATGTCTCCAGTATTGACAAATAAACCTGGATGAGAAAGAGTCACAAAATGGTTTGGGTTCTAAGGGACCTTCAAAGCCCATCCAGTCCAACCTCCGCGGCCTGGAGGGCAGTCCAGCGTGACTCGCTCTGGCGTGGACATGCCGATCGTGGGGAGGTGACCTGCGGCGAGCTGGGACTCGGAGAAGATGGGAAGCTGCCGAGGTGGTGCCTTCAGCGTAGACCTGCTCCTGTTTGAACTCTGGAAGCGCAGCCCAAGGTGTTTCTCCTACCTGGAGCTGTGGTGTTGGATAGGAAAGGAGAAGCTCTGCTGAGCTGGGCTTCGTTAAGGCCAGTCTGCGAGTAAGCGTAACGAAGAATGCTTTTTGTCTGCAGAAATTAAACTGTTCCTTAAGACAACAAAGCCTCCGTTCTGCTTTGGCTCCTTGCTGTAGCACAGATGTTTGGTTAACTGCATTTACTCTGTGGTTTACCATATGATGGGGACAGAAGCTTTTTTCCTTCCACAAGAAGAGTGAGAGCGGCGATGACAGCAGTCACTCCAGTGATGACGGAGGAGAGTCTCCTGGTAGGAAACTGCGGAGGAGTCTCCTACTGCATACAGGATGTTTTCAGTGCGCGGAGATGCAGAGCTGTTCTCATGGGTACTGCAGTTGTGGGGTTAGTCTGAAATCCCAAACATCTGTGGCCGAGTTTCCAGAAAACCTGAATGCTCAGGTGTGGAGAGACACAGCAGGCATTTGGTGTCTCCCCAAATCAGGGTGGTGGTGCCTTGCTCAACGATGGCACTGCTGGGCTGAGCTGGTTCTGAAACTCAGGCTTGAAAATACTGCGTGAGGAACCGATACTCTGCAGGGGATGTTCTCTTCAGGGCAGCGAGATGCTATCGGGCAGCTCCTGCTCATTGTCTTGATCAGAAGATAACTAATAATCAGGGATATCACAAAAAATAAAATCAGGGAGAAGTGCTGGGGGCTCCGTCGTTGAGGCTGAGGGCATCTCCTGATCTCTTCCCTCCTCTTCTGCATCCACAAACCAAACCTGTTCCTGTCCATGCCACCCCAGATAAAGGCACCCTGCGTGGATTGGCGTGCAGCAGCGATCCAAGCAGAATTATACATCTCTAATCCAACGCGCCGAGTTGCCATGGTTTCTAGCAGAGCTGTCTCCTGATACAATACCATGTAGGTATTTTGCATTTTTCTTTTTCTCTTGGGAGACATGCTGCAAGTGGAGACTTTTCCTACACAAAATTAATGTTTTTATATGTTACCCAGCAAAATGATGGAGCGTATGCATTAGAAAAAAAGTCAGTTTTTTTTTTTTTCCACTTTGATGGAATATTTAATCTGATTGACAAATAACTATCCCCAGTCAAAAGATAATTAATTTAGAAAGTTGGGAGGAAAAGAAGTTGGTGAAAATGGTATTTATAAAAATTCAAGGATACAACAAACAGCTTTAAGTGGGGGGTGGGTCTTCACATTATGCATCAGCTTCTTAAAAATTATCCACAGTTAGCCCCTCCATAGATAGCTGACTTTGTCATTGTGGCGCATGGATTAGTTGAGTTTTTTCCTCTTTTGTATTATAACTTTCTGAAAAGCTCTTAAAATGCACTGCTGTGTTGTTAGCTGGAATGCTCAGGCATTCACCAAAACTCAGGCTGTGCCTGAAGTGTTTGCTCTGCGATCACGTGGGATGGATTTTACTGAGCGAAGCAAAGGCGCTGTTTGAATTCAAGGTGAGGCAAAATAATGGATTTAGGATTTATTTGAATCCCTTATGCAGAAAATTAAAAATAATGCAAGTGCCCGCTAGCACCGTGTGAGGATGGAGAGGAAGCAATCGGATTTTCACGAGCAGTTGGCGGCCACCTGGGCTCTGGCGGTGCGGCAGGGAGCCGGGCGCTGCTGCTTCCATTCTTCTTTCGCCTTGCTTTGCCATTGGAATTCCCTCTCTTCATGTCTTTCGTGGCTCCAGAGCGCCAGTCCTTTCGCTCTGTGCCCGTTGTAGCCCACGTTGGGCTTTTCTGAGCGCCCCCGGTCCTGGTCGGTGCCAGCACGGGGTGCGTCGGCAGAACCGGGAGGGACCTGCTGTCGTTTGTCGCTTCGCTGTCTCCAGCTGTGGGCCGGATGCCACGTGTCACCCAAATACATGAGGTCAGTTCTTTTCCTTGCCCAGCCTGCTGTCCAGTCGTCTGCGCTCATTCAGGGCCTGTGCTGAGTTAGTGTAATTAATTACCAAATCACCACGGGATCCTGTGGTTTAAGATCGTTTCCACACCTCTGATTTTGGTGGAAGCGTGGAGCGTGGTGGAAGCGGTGGCTTAACCCATGGTTTGGGACAGGGCTTGGTCTGTACCCATAGCGTAAGAACAACAGTATAATGTTTCTTGCTCCTTTAATTTCCTCCTCAAGCAGGCTATAGCGAGTGGCATATTTTTGAATCACAAAGATGAATCCATCATCGTGTCCTCCAGTTAACTGGAGGAGCAAATGCAATCTGTTCACCAAGCAGTAAAGACCTGATGGAGTGCTGACTCTGAGAACACAACTTTTAGGCTTCCCACATGACTTCCAGAATGAAGTATCCCGATTCCGTGACTTGTAACCTAGTACATTCTGAAATGTGAAAATAATGAGCAATAGCTCAACAAATTGAATGTAGGAAACTTCTTTTCTGCAAGTATCCACATTGCCAGCATCTCCAGATGTTAACTCTCATTTCATGTGGGAATACAGAGATAAAAAATAAATTATTAAAGCCATTGGTAGCGATTTGGGCAGCTGTAACAGGGACTTCTCTGAGCATCAGAAGGCAGTGCTGGTGTAGTACGGGGTTCAGGGCAGGGTGCACGCAGAGGAGAAGGAAACTTGGACTCGTTCGTGTGGTGACTGTGTCTAGCGAAGCGGTGAAGTGGCTTAGCTGCACGTTTTTCCTCTGAAATTTGGGCAGGGCTGTAGCTGCAGCGTCAGTTGGAAGAGAAGAGGAGAAATGGGAGACAGATTATAAATGGTGACGGATGAGACGAGCAGATGCGATCACTGCCGCTGTGAAGGCCAGCAGTGGAGCAGCGTGTTTGAACCGGCTCATTAGACACGCAGCCCCAGCATTTGGGTGCAGAGGGGGTTTTGAATATATTTAGTGTCCTGAGTTACCATCCTCATAAAATCTTTCATTTTTCTTTTCTTCTGGGCTGTAAACTTGTGTGGTGTACCATTTTCACATCTAAAGGGAAGAAAGTATTCACAGAATAATCCATTCTGTGGCGCTGAGCCACCGAGAAGGGAGACGTGGAGTTAATCAGCAGCAATATCAATTCTGACCGAAGAAAGAAATGTTGCTTGATCTCTTCCTTTCAGTCCTTAAATCTTAAGACTGGCTTCCGGAGCAAAGCCATCTTCCAGCAGCTCTGGAGAGAGTAGCCCTGACTTGGTTCCCTCTTGGTTCTTACGCGGTCGTTTACTCCTGGTCAAAGCGGCAGTGGAGCCCTTCCAAATCGCACTCCTCATCCTTCTGTACCCCCCTGTATTTTAAATTATGCCAGGTTGAATGCGAACAGAAAGCGTATCGCCGTTGGTCTTTGGAGATCTTCTGTGCAGTCACTGGAGAGCTTTCTGAAAGATGTTGTCATTCCTTTTACCCATCCAACGTGTTTATTAAACATGCCAGCAGTCTTTTCGCACCGCTCTTGGACAACACAGCTTTTCTCTGAATATAATCTGTTCCTGGCAACCGGCAGATTTTCTGAAAAGCCTTGTGAACTGAACGGAGGCAGGGGAATTGCATCTTTACTCTCTGGATCTGATTTTTTAAATCTCATTAAGTCAGGGCCTGTAAGCATTTGGAAATGCTTTTTTCTCTCCTTTATCCTTCCCTTGTTGTTCTGTATTTTTAAATCGTCGTAAGGATCTTTGGTTACCATAAATCTGAAGGGTGCCATCAGAGTTGTCTGGTTTTCCTCTTTGCTGCTTCTCTTGGCAGTCCCTGCGCCCAGCTGCCGTTGTTTCACGTGGTGTGGAGGTTCTGCAGGATCGGCTCCTGACACGGATGCAGCTCTGTTATCCCAGAAAAACCGCAGGCCAGCTCTTTGTGAGAGCCGAGCGTGTAACGTAACCCAAGACACGCGCTCCCATCCTCCATGAACATGGGTGCAGCACAGTCAGTATCCACGGAATTCTTAGGAGACGGTCTTGGGAAAGACAAATGAGGCCGGGATTGCGAACAGACCTGCAGCGTGGTTTCCGTTTCAGCTGAGCTGCGTGAGTGAGGTCATTGCTCTCACATCCGTCGAAGTTACTTGAATGAACTTTCTGCCTGAATGACATGGCAGTGAGCGCTGTTCGTACCACCTCGGAGGGGTAAGGAGCGTTCCAGCTCATTCAGAAGTAGGAGTCATGAAGCACGAGGTGCTCTAGAGCATCTCTTAATGCTGCAGCTCTCCTGAACTGCTGTTTGTTCCTCTCCTGGCTGCCTCTCCCGTGCCTGGGGCTGAGGACGTGGGGTGAGGCAGCATTTGGAGCTTGTGTTTCTTCAGGACGTCCCTCTGGATGTGAACGGGATTGTAGCTGGGCAGATGGTATTGGTTGTACTGGTGTTCAGTCACACCCTAGCAATGAAGAGACAGCCAGGGAGCCGACTGATTTTATGGGATGTCAGAAGCTTTTACATCCTCCATCACCAAGATGCTGTTACTTAAATTAAAATTGCTCTTAAGTACAGGCCAGCTGCTGTTAAGTGGTTCCATTTCTGCTTTTCAAGCGCTCACAGAGCGGTTTGTGCAGTTCCTTAGCTCTCCTTTACTCCTCTTTTGCTGCTTAGACTCCGTGAGGCTGCGGGGAGTGGTAACGAAGCTCTGAGAGTCGGGGTGGTGGCTTGATACGGATTTTTTTTTGTGCGATGCTTTGTCTCTTGTAAAGCAGAAGCAGTCAGTCTGGCACTTCTGCTTGGCGACAGTAACAGCATGATGGAAATATTAAATGATGATTGAATGTCTCTAAGAGACGCGCTTCAGTGGAACCAAGGTGCCGGGCTGGGTATGCAAGTCTATGGCCCGTGCATCTTCTGATGTGTGGGTTGAGCCTCATCACCTGTATTATGAAAAAGTGAGCTTAGAGCATTACGTGTAGCCCATTTTAGCATGGAAATCTCATGTTTTCTACGCAGAACAGTGCATTTCTGGTTTATGGTTGAGGCCATTAGGTGTTCCTTGGTGTAATGAGGAGTCGTGATTATGGTATGAGTGGGTCAGTGCGACCAAGAAAACTGTTGGGTGTAGAAAGTAAGCAGCAACCATGCTGGCATAGGTTTCTTGTCCCTCTCATCAGGAAGTTTGTCTGCAGTTTCCTAGTACAGCTGGAATTGGTAGCACACCACTGCTGTGTCCTTGGTTGCTTCTAGACAGAGCGATGGTTTTTGATCAGACGCTCTGTAGCTTGGCTCTCTGCAATGAGATCTGACCCAAGGAATGGGAAGATTTTTCTTGGCTGTCTCAGCTAGCTCAGCAAATTAGAATCATAGAATGGTTTGGGTTGGAAGGGACCGTTAAAGCCCATCCAGTCCAACCCCCCTGCCAGAAGCAGGGACATCTCCAGCCAGATCAGGTTGCTCAGAGCCCCGTCCAACCTGGCCTGGAATGTTTCCAGGGATGGGGCATCCACCACCTCTCTGGGCAACCTGGGCCAGTGCTCCACCACCCTCAGCGTAAAAAATTTTTTCCTAATATCTCATCTAAATCTACTTCCCTCTATTCTGAAACAATGACCCCTCGTCTCTCCCCACCTTCCCCATCAGCCCCCTTTAGGCACTGGGAGGCCGCTCTAAGGTCTCCCCGGAGCCTCCTCTTCTCCAGGCTGAACAGCCCCAGCTCTCCCAGCCTGGCCTCACAGCAGAGCTGCTCCAGCCCTCTCAGCATCTTCGTGGCCTCCTCTGGACCCTCTCCACCTGGTCCATGTCTTTCTGAGGTTGGGGGCTCCAGAGCTGGACGCAGCGCTGCAGGTGGGGTCTCACCAGGGCAGAGTAGAGGGGCACAATCCCCTCCCTGGACCTGCTGGCCATGCTCCTCTTGATGCAGCCCAGGGTGCCGTTGGGTTTCTGGGCTGCAAGGGCACATTGCTGGCTCATGTTGAGCTTCTCGTCCACCATCACTCCCAAGTTCTTCTCCTCAGGGCTGCTCTCAATGACCAGTGTTAATAATTAACAATAGTTAAACCAGTGTTTAATTCTATAGGAAAGAATATTGTGTGCTTAAGAATGTTCCCTATTTTCTTTAAATTTTCTCGTTTAAGGTTAATTCCTTGCAAGTTAACTTTCAATTATAACATCAGAGGGAAACGTCTGTTACAGAAATCAATAACTTGGGTTTTGGTGGTTAAATGATCCTTCAGGAGGAGCTCACTGAGCTGAGCTTGGCCTTTCTGCCGTCCGGACAGACATCCTTCTGGAAGCGGAGGAGGCTGTGGGCTTTGTCAGAGCTGGCGTTATTCTCTGTGCCGTAGTTATAAAATTTTACTGCAGAGCTGAATAAAATATGAATGCACGTCTCCTAGAAGCCCAGATTCTCCGGGCACAGTGTCAAATCTCTGGATTTTGGAACGGTTTCGTGGGATTAGCTGGAAGAAAGGAGATGTGGGTGTAAATCAGGAAATATGGACTTCAGTAGGTTCAGAAGTAAACAGGAGAGATTCTCACTTGTTTTTTGCCTGTCTTTACTCCGGTACTGCAGTGCCTTAACACTAGAGCAATTTTACATCCTTTTAAATGTCTTTTACTTTGCCTGAGGGATAGCGGAGTACAGATGAAGCACAGATCTGGGAGCTTTCAATATTTGCTGTTGTGTTTCCCCGTGCTCCATCGCAGCTCTTAGGTCACGCTGGTATTTTACTGGTGACGCCTCGTCCCCTTCCATCTGGGGCACGACGAGGGATGTGCCCCCTTCTTTACAGCTGCTGCGTGCGTGCGCCGGCTTGTGTTATGTAGAGACTCGGAAGGGTGAAGACTCATCTTTATGGCTTTCTATATCCACGGACGCGCGCAGCCGTGCAGGCACCTCGGCCGGTACAGGAGCCGACGCAGCCAGCCTGCCAGAGCAGACAAAGGCTGCCGGAGCTGAGCTGGCAGCACCATTAATTTTTCAAGAAAAGAAATCTTACATTAAAAATAGAAAAATCTCTGATGATAAACTCTGCGGTGGTGAAATTCAAAGCAAATCATTTCGCTGAGCTCCTTCATGTAGAAATCGTTACTGCCATCCTCTTCTGTATTAAAAGAGAAAAAGAAAAAAAAAAAGCCTGTGCTGTTGGAGTCTGGTTTAGCATGCAATTAACGCTGATAGAACAAGTGACTGCAGGTATTTATCAAGGAGCCCAAAGCCAAGGTCTGGGAAACGTTGCAGAGGTAATGTATTACTCATGAATACTGCGCTTTATTCCGGAATAGTTGGTACATGCCTTATTCACAGCAGCCGAAGTCATGCATGTAATTAAATTTGGGTAAATACCCTACCAGCTGCAGCTGAAGAGCAATTTAGGAGCCAACTGTGGAACCTGGGCTCGTGTGCCGGTCTGGAGATGGGCTTCCGTCCCTCGCTGCGAAGAAAAGACACGTTAGAAGTTTCTGGATCTGAAATTCGTGCTTAGGATGAACGTGGTTACAGCTGCGTTCTGAGTCTTCCTAAACATTTTCGAAGAGTTTTCCGTCAAAAAGCAAACAAGTGGCCTTATTTCCTGAAATACAGAGGTAGAGAGGGGTGGCTGCAGCATCCCTCTGTGCAGCCACTTCCAGATCTGCGGCGGAAAACCACGCTTCGTGGTCGCCAGCCTGACGACTCCCCGGGAAGGAAACGAGCCGATGGCTCTGAATGGACTTCCACCACCAACCTTTCAGCGGCGGTAAATGCGTTGGCTCTTCTCCAACCCGTCAGCGCAGCATTGCGAATCTGATGAGCTCCTGAGATGCATTAAGTGTATTAGAGTGATGGCAGGTTTCCATAATCTGGCTGAACGGGGACGGATAAAATCTAGCAATCGCTGCGCTCCTTGACGTGCAGCTGTATCTAGCAACACTCAGGCTGCGTTTCGTGGTCACTTGTTTCCTTCTTATGTTTCTCCTTTCCATGGGCGTTCCTGGAGGTTAGTCAGCACAATGAGCAAATGCATTTCTCCGTCTCCTTTGAAAGGATGTGACCTGATGTCGTCCTCCTGCTTCAGAGATGGGGAACAAAGAGGGGGAGAGCGAAAGGAAGGAAAGGCAACAAGCTGTAGATAACTCGAGGTGCTACAGCCACTTCCAAGGCCCTTCTGTTTTCCCAGCTTTTTACGTTTTGTCCCTTCTGTTGGTGCTATATGGAGAATTCTCACAGCACGGACGCGTGGAAATCAGTGGCACTGCCCTGTGCGTGAGGCATCCTGCCTGATTTTAAGCACTCAACTGAGGCATCTAAGCTCCATCTTGATAAGCTGGGTCACCATCTGGAAGAGTTTCTTTTCCAGTGATCAGGAGCATGGAACTACAATGCGGGATCCCGATGCGGGCATCTTGCCGTGGGCCAGGCCCAGGGTGTGGAGAGGAGTGTGACAGGAGAAACACACAAAAAAAAGAGGGTTTTTTTCAGGTTCTTTTTCATCTCAAGTCACTCTGAGTGTCGAGGGTACCATCAGTCCATAAAAACATTTCACACAAAGTTTATTATTTGAGTTGATGGTGCTGCTATAAATTTAATTGCAGTTTGGAGAGAGACACAATAAAATTACCAGCGAAAGATTCTATTTTATTACATGTAAATGAGATACGGTGCTCTTGCACCTATCAAGACCTGCGGATCGGGTCCTGCCTTGTTAGAAAAAGACATTTTCTTTTCCATCCCGCTCCTCCAGAGGGCATGTGTCCACGTCCTACCAGTGGCACGAGGTCTGGCAGAGCCTCATCGAGCTCTGCTAGGATCAATCCGTGGATTATCGATTCAAAAGGAGATTCACTGGCAGGGCCTGGGGAGACCTTGCCAGGCACCTGGCTGTGGCATTATGAGTCTTTCACTTTGGTATTCTGAGCTGATTTTGAGACAGGGTAATCGTTCTTCCTGGATGGAGATGGCGCTGGTAAATCCCCACCACTGTGAAAACTTCTTGTCTTCTGGAATGTTTACCTCCTGTTTGGCCACATAAAGCACTTTTCCGCTTTACCAAAATCGTGATGAGCTAATCGTGTTCCTTGTCCTTAGAAACCCTTTTCAAACCACGGTTGATATCATATTTTATTTTCTTTGGCTGGAAGGAGTTGGATTGCTTTTATGTGTAGTCACATTTTGATTTAGTTCCAGAAATGAGGTGGGTTGAAAAGGCCTCCCTTGGGAGTACTCAGGGGCTTGAAGAAGAACACAGATTTGTTGGCAAAACCAAGAAAAACGTGAGTCCCCAGCCTGCTGAGGTCCAAGCGTGGGCCTCCATGCCCTCTCGCCCTGCGTGCCGGCTCTCGCTGCGCATCCACGCGTGCCTGCGGGGACAGGTATTTGCCCATCTCATCCCAAAATAGTTTGCAATACTTCCCGGTTTTGCACCGCCTGCATTTTGTGTGTGTGCGGAGAATCAGCTCCTTGCAACTTTGAGAAGACTCAGCCACGGTGAACTTTTGGGTTTATAAGCTGGGAGTCTGTATGTTTAAGCACAGCAGTAAAAGTCCGTGTGAGCGAAGGAAGTTGTTGGCTCTTTGATCGTGTTTTGCCTTACGCAGGGCTCTGTGTGTCGCTCAGTTAATTTACTTCCATCGTCAACCTGGCAGGTCATTGTCAGAAGCATCTTTACTGCTGGAAGAGCTGGAGAACGCGTTTAGGAGGAGTTTTACGTGACAATAAAGTTGCTTCACTCTGTCCAATGCGTCACAGGGTGGAGAATGTAGCTGTCATCTAAAGGATGTTGTTTCAAAGTGTGGATGTTTTAAATACGTCATTTCTAATGACTTCAGGATCAGTGGCGTGCTCTCCAAGTATGGTTCTCTGCAAAGCGACTGAAAGGAGCACTTCAGCTTTCATTAAACTGTACTTCTGGTGTTTCTAAATTGATGTCTGCTCATAGAAAATATATTGTTTTATTTTTGCTGTCCTCCCTTGTTCGGGGGTTTTTGAGCTATGAGTGATCACCAGCAATAAAGGATGCAATTAGCTGGTGGTTTACAAGTGAGAGTTAGTCCAGCTCTGTTTCCCAAAGCTGGATGAAGCTGAAGGCTTAGCAAGAGCAAAAATTGTTGTCAAAAGTTGTTTTGTTGGTGTGGCAAGCAAAGACTAACCTACTCTTTCTTCTCATTTTAGGAGTGGTCACACGTTACTTGCCTT
This sequence comes from Ardeotis arabs, assembly GCA_011801015.1. Lineage (NCBI taxonomy): Eukaryota > Metazoa > Chordata > Aves > Otidiformes > Otididae > Ardeotis > Ardeotis arabs. Next base: position 156,440 of record JAAGAY010148527.1, read on the forward strand.
CTGGTTTTCCCGTCAAGAAGGAAAACTGAATCGACAGCAAACTATTGAACTGGGACATCACATTCTCAAAGCACATATTTTTAAGGTAACAAAAATTAAAATGAGGGCTTATGCCAACCTCATCCCCCTTGCGTGTAACCTGCCAGCACTGGCAGCGTTCAGTCTCTTCTTGTTTTAGGGTTGCTGTAAGAAGTGTGAGTGCTTCAGGCTGCTGAAACGTGTAGAAGTGAGCTTTAGAAAATTGGCAGTGGTGTAGAAGAAATCCTTGAAATTAAATTGTCCTTCAGACTGTAAATTCAGCAGGTAGCCTCCCTACCTGAAATTACTTTTCTACCATAAGAGGTTTCTTCCTCTGTAAAATGAGTTCCTGTAACAACATCTAGAAAAAATAAATCATTTAAAAGGAGTGCTTTTGAAGAATCCAACCCAAATTTTAGGTTGTAGAGGGAAAAATTTATGGTTGTTCAAATCTAATGGTCGGTCCGTTTTACTCTTCGCGCAGACATTTAAGACCTGGGTAATTGAAAGGCAAGCTCGGATGTGAGCATCTTGTAAACTGAGTATCATTCTTGTGCCTGTTGGCCCGTAAACCAGAAGATGGAAATGAGAGGATGGATTTGCAAGGTCGCAGGAAATAGAGAATTTCTTTAAAATATTAGGATCTGTGGGTGCTTAACAGTGGTAAAAATGAGACTGTATTTTTATCTGGTCTATATCTGATTGTACGGACTTAAGAACTTTAGCACTCCTGTTAGCGTTCCTAGAGCAAACAGGTAGTTTCTGTGTCGTGTCAGTCCTGTGGGATTTATTTATTGAGCTCCCGGTGCCAAATTCCCCATCAGGTGTAGTGGCAAAGTCCCTCTCCGTTGGGAAAGTGATGGCTGGAGCCAAAGGGAGGAACCCCACATCAGCGCGTTACCTGATCGGTGTGTAATTTTCAGATTTTGAGTTGACGTTCCCCGCGTTCAGCAGTGAGTTTACTGTTCAGCTGCCATTAAATCTGGTTCCACATCTTCTTCATTTCACACTTCCACGGTAGAAACAAATAACAGGGCTTCAGGCTCTAAGCAAATGACAATTTTCATTAAATGGACAAGTTGCCTCTAGATTCCAGATTTAATTGAGCAATATTTACAATAGTAGAAAATGCCAGTTAGCATATGAAAGATGTTGGTACAGCCTTCTGTTTCTAATCACTCGGCAAAATCCTTGGTTTTGCAGCACTGCGGTAAGAATAGTACGTCTCGGGGACAGGTAAGCATGACAGTATGGCGTTGAGAAGTACTGTAAAGTTTTGGAAAGGTCTGGATTAGCTGGATTTGAAACACTGTAAACCTTAGTATTCCTCTTTTCCTTGAATAGGTTTATTTTTACTCCTTTTCTTAACGAGTGTTTACTGAGGGTTTGTGAGTGTTTACTGAGTGAAACAAGAGCTGCATTAGTTTCTTCAGAAGGAGAGAAGGAGGCATTGAGCTGGAATATTGCAGACCGCGTTTAAGATCTTGAGCACTCTTTAAAGGGAATATTTCCAAGTGTACGTACACAGACTCCTTTTCCTGTTGTTGCTGACTGTATTTGTTCCTAAACAAGCAGTTTGTTTTCCACTCAAGCTTTTTGTTCTGCCTGATCTTTGAAGCCGTTACCAGTATGACCTCCTGCCAGGGAGGGAGCGTGCCAGGTCATCGGTTCGGTCTTTGTCCTGAAGTATCGTGTTAGAGCAGCGGCTTTCCGCAGGCAGTGATCTTCATTTTGAAGGTGTTTGTGGGGGCCTGATGCCATTGTAATTGCGTTTTATTTACCCCATTGTCACAGCCCACTTGGGACTTGTGAAGGTTTACTGCAATCTTGAAGTGCAAAATTACGGTGAACACGCCAAAGGGGTTGGTTTCAATCAAACAGTACAAACTTTGTTATTTTGCCCGTGAAGCAGCATGCGGTAGGTGAAAGGGAGTGAAAAGGAAAAGTAAAGATAGGGGAAAAAAGAGAATAATAGCTACCACCGCGGGTCCAAGGCGTCCTGTGGTCCCAGATCCAGGCAGCGTCCCACTGGTCTCCACCATCGGTGTCGATCCTTGGTGGGGAGAGCTCTCAGGAGTCTCGTCGTTAGGGGTTGACCTTTTATGCCAAGTAGCAAACCTTGCTCCTCCTTTGCTTCGGGGCTCTCCGCCTGTTCTCGGCCCTGAGGACAGAAGTGTGGTTTTTGTACACTACAATGAGCAAAGTTCAGTTAAAGGGCACTTTCTCACCGTTGTTTTTGAGACAACAGTCGTGGTTCATCCTCCTTGATAGCAGCTGCACAGTTATCTTTACCAGTCTTGACGACAGGGATGAGCTGTGGCACCTCCGCGCCGCTCTGTCCGCCGTCTCAAGGGTGTTGTACATTTTGTTGTTAGGCCAGAGTCAGCATTGTCCATAACAATCACGTTCTATTCCCAGGAAAAACAGCTGCGTCTCAGGCAGGCTGCTCGCAGCAACTCATGTCAAGTTGTGAGCCTAACTTTTAGGCCACATCAAATCCATAGTCCACCTGGAAGTCCTCGGCGACAGGGTTGAGACAATGCTCATTTTCTGAGCCACCCTTACACCCGTGAAGCCAGGAGAGGATTAGAAGAGGGCTAACGACAGGACACTTGGAATTTCCAGGTGGAAAAAAATCAGCGATGCACAGTCACAAGGTGATGACCTGGTAGGTAGGTGTAAAGAAGCTTTCACGCTCCCTGCTTTGCTTGATGGCTGAGATCTGCTGGTTTTCTTCTTTAAACACAAACATCCTCAAACAGTTTGGGGGGAAAAAAAAAAGTACAAATGTTTTAGTCTTTTGAAGCAATTACCAGTCTTAACAGGAGCATATGGAAACCCAGCTTGGAAAGCCTGGCATGGAATGAAAGGGCAAGAAGAGAAATGTGCACTAATGATACCAGAAGACCCAAACTTCAGGCTGACATATGTTTTGCAAATCAACCAAAGAGAAGTCTTGAATTTCATCTTAAATTAGTTAGCTAAAATGTCAGTAATCCAGAAATGGGTGTCCCTTGTCCCCAGATTGAGAAAGTGATGGCAATTAGAGGCAGAACCGCTCACTTTGACAGCCACGGGTACGTAAAGGTGTCTGATACTCCTTAAGAAACAGCCTTCTAAAGGTCTTGTCTGGAAGGTGCCAACGGCCAAACAGCACAGGAAGCAATAAGTTAGAAGTGAAGGATGCTGGCACCTGCAGACGAGGATACAGGACAAAAACAGCAAGGCTGTTAGAAAACTGGGGTGTGTGGGGTTGGCAGAGTTACTCAGCTGAAACGCGGATGGCCAGGCCTTGCCTTGGGCCTGTGTCGGGTGGCCTCAGAGAAGCGAAAACCCCTGATGGTATTTTGGGTTGATGTTGTGTCCAGCTGGGGTTTGCTTTTGCTGAAGGATTCAACCCACTTTACGGTTCTGGGTGGAAAAGGGAAACGGAAAAGGAAGGTGCTGTCTGTAAAATGAGAAGTAGCGCAGGTTTGTTTCAGCGACTGAATGTATTTATTCTTTAAAGGAGAAATGTAATCTTTTCTGTTGCGCTAATATCTAAGTGTAGATGTTCTGATACAGTGGTTAAGATTCTGGTAGCATATGTGGTTATCTTGAGATGGCTGAAATGGAAATACATACTCTTTCCCTCAGTCCTGATGGTGACTCAAACAGCTGATTTATGGTGTTGATGGTATTATAACTATTTTTAAATTATTTTAACCGTTTATTGTAAAATTGTTTTCCATTTGTCCGATTGTACTGAGTTCACTGAAATTGAATGTTGACCCCTAATGTCCTGCATTGTGTAATTGCAAAAGCAGCATTTAGTGGTGGCTAAAATTCCTGAGCTCTTTTTCTGCTTCTTAACACAAGCAGATATTTTTCTCTATTTAGTTCCCTGAATTTTGAAGGAAACAAGCGCATGGAGTTGTTATTTATAAAAGCTGTCTAATCTGTTGCTTCTTTTTATGGTAAAAGCCTTTCAAGTGACAAATCTGTTGATGGCTGGTGCGATGCTTCAGAGTATCTTTCGTGCGCAGATATTGGTCTGCAGCGGAGCCCGGCAGCGGGCTCAGGTGAGGATTCCTGCAGACCTTCCTTTGGAGGAAACAAATCCCACCTTTTGCTGCCGGTTTGCTTCCCGCCGCCTTACACCGTCCATGTCAGTCATCACACAAAAGATTTACCAAACTGACACGGGATCCTGCTGCTTTGCTCAGAGAGCGGTGACCACGCGGCGTGCGAGGAAGGTAGAGATCAGGGTTTGCATATCAAACCAGAGTTGGCCATGTCTGTATGGTTTCCATGGAAACCGCAGACTTTAATGGTAAATCGATGGCAGAACAGCAACATACAGGGCGTGCCCGCATCACACAACGGAGCACAGCGCGGTGCTGGAGTTGCCAACCCATTCCTCGCCTTCGGTCCAGCCGTTTGCTCCCAGTGTTGGCTACGCAGCGATGATTGCTCCTTCGATAGGAGCGGGGGAAACTCGCTGGACAGTTCTGTGCTCTGCCGATGGATGTTGCTGGAAAAAGATGTCGGACCTCCTGTATATTACGTATAGCCTGAGCGCACCTGCCAGCCGGAAGGGTTGGAGGCAGCCTGGTGTGAGACAGGGGAATGCTGCTCTGGGCTGTGGCGGAGACTTCCTTCATTTATCGTATTGTCAGCAGATACCGTCATCCCGTTTAACTGTGTGAATAACGAGGAAACTTTGGGAATCAGTTCTGGCAAAATAATGTGTAGTTAATTAAAAAGAAAAAAAGGAGCGCGCTGTGCTCTTTAGCATGACATTTTCTGAGGGTGTTGAATGGATTCAGGTTGCTCATGGTTTAATTCTGCCTTTCCTAGACCTTGGGAATGGCTACAGTTTTTTCCTACAAGCTTACGAATTCACTGCAAAGGTCGGATGTGGCAAATTATCCCGTTACCTTGTGTACAGCTGTTAGTGTCTTGATACTCTTTGAAGTCCAAAGACCCAGGAGGATCTGCCTGTCATAACTGAGCATACTTGTAGGCTTGCATCTAAGTCATCTTTTCTTTTTTAGGGGCTGAGTAAAAAAGTTGGGGTATCTTCCTCCATCCTGCAAGGGCTTTGGATCTCCTACAGTACTGAAGGCCTTTCGATGGCTTTGGCGTCTCTGAGAAATCTCTACACCCCAAACATAAAGGTACTGAAGGGGAGAGCTGGGGTGGTTCAGAGCTGGCACGAGAAGCTCCCAGCCACATGCAGGAGCCGTGCGTAGAGTGTCTGCTGTAGCTGCTGGCCCGTGGCACTGGTCCTGGCTGGGCAGCACTGAACGGCTTGCTGGGCGTTCATCTTGAGCTGGGGAGAAGCCATCAGTTCCGTTATCTGGGATGATCCCTCAGCTCTTCTACTCTGACCAGGGATCTCCTTTGAATTGCAGTGAGGGCACAGTGGATTTGTGCCCGTGCAAAATTATTCCCTTGCATTTTTTTCCTCTCCAAAGATCTGGGATGCAGCAACTGGTGTCGGAATCTGACAGCCCCGTAAAGGGCTCTGGCTTAGGCAGGCACTAACTCGGAGGCAATGCCAAACCCAACGCCGTGTGCTGGTTCAGGCACTTCGTGCCCTTTCTTGTTGGTAAGGATGAGTGCTTTAGCTTGAGTGACTTCATCTCTACAGCAGAAAGGATTTCAGACTGATACAGATTTCACGTTGTCCTTCATCTGGAGAGATGTTTGCGCTGGCTCCTTCCCATGCAGGCAAAAATGGCTAAAATGGACCCGTGTGTTTGGCAAGTGGTTTTACTGGGCATTTCATGTCCTTCGCTGTTTGCTTGGAAGCGTGCAGAGAGCCCTGGTGTAAATTCTCTTGTTGCCCTGACAATCAACTCATGTCTCTCTTTTCCCTGTGCAGGTCAGTCGGTTGCTGATTTTAGGAGGTGCAAACGTGAATTACCGGACCGAAGTTCTGAACAACGCCCCCATTTTGTGTGTCCAGTCTCACCTGGGTTACACAGAGATGGTGGCTTTGCTCTTGGAGTTTGGGGCCAATGTAGATGCCGCTTCGGAAAGCGGCCTCACCCCCCTTGGCTATGCAGCTGCTGCTGGATTTCTAAGTATTGTTGTGCTGCTGTGCAAGAAAAGGGCCAAGGTATGTGACCACGCTCTTCCTAAAGCTGATTTAAACTTTCCATGTTTATGCAAGGCAGGGCGTGAGCTGCAGGCAGGATACGTAACGCTCACAAAAGAATATCCTCCAGCAGATAAAGCCAGGGTGCTGCTGCAGAGGGTTTGCTTTTCTGCTAAAATGCAGTGTCCTTGAAAAATCTTGCGTTGAAACCAAAGTGAAGGAACTCCTGAGAGTCAGTAATTTGTATTCTGGAGTTCAGGTCTGAGGTAGGAACTGCCTAATCATGCTGCACTGCTGGCCCTCTGAAGGGTCCTTGAACCTCGCGAGGTTAAAACGGCAACGTTGCTCTTGCAGCACGGAGCTTTCTTTAAATATCTCCGTGAGATATGTTTCCCAAAAACTTCCATTCGACTTGTCCTAGAAAAATACCCTTTGTTTAGCTTTGTGGTGAGTGTTTTGGGGTTTTAATTGTATATAATGAGTCAAGTTTAAATATTTGGTTGAAGAAGAAAATTGTGCTGATTTCTGAAGTGGAGCCTCCTGGAAGCAATTTGTGGTTTCTCTGTATGTTTAGCTTCAGTTCAAAAAGCAAAATACGAGTTTGTGTGGTTTTGATACGAAAGTCAGGGTGACTGAGGGACCCATTTAGATCTTGCTGTGTTGCCTGTAATAACGCGAGAACACTATGAAGGAAAAAAAGAATTCTGCTTTTGTTGGAATATTTGGAGAGAGCTGGGTGACTCCCTTGTGCTCATTAGCAAGAAACAGCATTCCCTTTCTGAGAATAGGAGCGTTTGGGCTACAAAATGCTGTGAAGTCCTGCCACTTTTCCTTGAGTACCCCAGCTGTATCGAGGAAACATCCCAAAGTCAGCTGGGTTTGGTTTGAAGGCTGAGGTGTTTGATTCTGGCATAGAAAACTGCAACACTGATTGCTGTGTACATTGAGAAATGAGAAATATTAATAGTATCAATGTATTACAATGTGAGAAATATCCCTCATATGTAGGTAACTATAATATTAGTAGAATATATAAATACAATAATTATTTCTCATATTTATAATAGGAGAAATGAGAAGTAATACATTGCAGCCTGCTGCAGGGCGGTAGCAGATTTGCCGGTCCTGTTTTCTCCACGTTACTGGTATTGAGATAGGACCTAGAAATCCCAGCTGATGTATTCAAGCATCGAGTGAAAACCATGCCCTGTCCTGAAAAGCCAACCAAATACGTTCCCACAGGGCTGCCAAGCACGATCTCTGTTCCCTATTGACTTCTGCCTGCACTGGGCTCGCGTTGGGCGTTCGAGCGCAGGCTGAGGCACTTCCATCTCTCTCAAAAGAAACGGTATCTGGAAAACAAACTGGTTTTCCTGTTGTGGATTTGGATGAAGGAGATGGTATCGGTGTGTATGATTTCAATCTGCAAAAGAAGTCGGTTGCTGGACTTCAGGACGCAAAGGGGAAAATGCTTTTGCAGCCTTTGAGTCTGAAGAAAAGGGAAGAAATCTAAAAATACTGGTAACTTACCCAAAGCAAACACTTGTGGCTGACAGGATGCCTAAGCCTGAGGTAGAGCTGCTTTGAGAACGGTTGTTTTCTGGTTGTGGAAGGGATGGTTGAGCAGAAAAATGCACATTTTGCACATGTGGCATTATTTTGTAACTGGGGCTGGAAATTTTGAAGAAATTAAGACGTTCTGCCTGTGATTTGGCTGAATTGTATTTGGTCTCTTTTCAAGGTGGATCATTTGGACAAAAACGGTCAGTGCGCTCTAGTTCACGCTGCTCTCAGAGGACACTTGGAGGTGGTGAAGTTCTTGATCCAATGCGACTGGACCATGGCTGGGCAGCAGCAGGGAGTGTTTAAGAAGAGCCACGCCATCCAGCAGGCACTGATCGCCGCGGCCAGCATGGGCTACACCGAGGTAGGACCCACCAGCACGTCGCTGCCTCTGAGGGGTGGGAGACCAAGGGTTGACTGTTTCCTAGCCAAAACCTGGACCAGAGAGGGTCTTGGAGGTGGAGTCAGTACCTCTGTCCTACTCTTCCTCCCATTCCCATCCCTGGCAGCGGGGTTTGCAGATCCCTTGGCAAGCCCCGTGGTCTGGGCAGGTGTCCAAGAGAAGGAAGCGTGACAAGCCTTTCAGTTGTTGGAATAAACCTCGAAGGAAGGGTGGATAAACACCGTGTTGCTTACGCCGCTCCTCCAGCGCTGCTCGGGGAGTGTGAGACCACGTAGGTTTGGACTGTGTGTGGGGGGAGAGAAGAGCCAAAGAGCTTCTTCCTGTCATACTGAAAAGGTTTGTGATGTGGAAAATGATGTATATTTTCCTACCAAAGGAGTCTTTGAGGACTTTTGCATCGGTTGATTTCTTTGCTAAATTGAGCTCCTCTCATTTGCTTGAGTTTAGATTTTGCTTTTGTTAGGCATAATCTGTGAAAACATAGGTAATGTGCTCAGATCAGAGGAGCTAATTAAAGAAAGCTGGAAAATTCTTATTAGCTAAGTGACTGTGAGTTGAACTGATTAGAAGCAGATGTGACTTCAAAACCCTAGAGATCTGCATGCCCTATCCCTGGAAATGTTCGAGGCCAGGTTGGCCGGGGCTCTGAGCAACCTGATCTGGTTGCAGATGTCCCTGCTCCTTGCAGGGGGGTTGGACTAGATGACCTTTGAAGGTCCCTTCCAACTCTAACCATTCTGTGATTCTATGATCACTGGCAGGACACAGGAAAATGGCACTCGTCCCCAAAATCCCTGCTCCCCTGTGCTGGTGCCTCTCAGTCTGTGCCCCCAGGCAGCTGCAGGCAGCGGAGCAGGCACGGCTTCCTCCCAGGTACTCAGAAGATGCTGGTTGTAGCCTGGACTCCAGCAGATAATTGTTTTTCCTAGAATGAGAAAAATGTTTTTGTCCTTCAGTCACTGAAGTAAAATCTCCATTTTCTTCTTAGCCTCTTGCTTTCTCGCACCATATGATCCAAACACTGAATTTTCCTGCCAGTTTTCAGTCAATTAAATCCTTTAATTTACCCTTTAAAGAAGTTAATTTGCTTCTCTGGGGTTTCAAGCATCCACAGCTGGAAGAAAAACATAGTGGAAGTGTTTTTAACAGTGCTTAAAAGCAGTGTTTGCTCGAAGGGAGCTAATAGCAATAGTTTCTGGAAGTAACTTCATCTTGGCTGGAGCTTAAGATAATGAAGAGGCTAATGATTATAACTGCAGCATTGCATTGCTTGTCCGTGACTCAGTTTCCCCAGCAGTAAAAGGGGGTGATGGTGCTCGCTGCACCCCACCAAATGGGCACAGCGGTGTTTCCTCACTGCCGACGGCCGCTGTAGCCGCAGACAAAGGCGCATCCGCTGCCCATGCTGGCGCACCTGTAGCAGGACAGACGCGGTTCTAAGGAGCTGGTGCTGCAAAGACTCATCATGTGTGGTCATATCCAGACACCTTGGGGATTTTTTTGCTTGTAGAGGGCAGCAGGTTCAGTGACTGATCTCTGGAAGAATATTTCCTTGAGCTCAGGGTGCCCGGCAGAGGCTGTTCCTGTTCCTCGGTGTGCTCAGAGCAGCTCGTGTTAAGATGTCAGCAGTTTATATCTAACGCGTCCGAGTTTGTGAGCTGATGTGTCGTTTTGTTTTAGATCGTCTCCTACCTGCTCGATCTTCCAGAAAAAGACGAAGAGGAGGTAGAGCGAGCACAGATCAACAGCTTTGACAGCCTTTGGGGAGAGACAGGTGATTTCTGTAGCTTCTTCTTGCATGGTTGTGTTTGCATTTATGGGCTCGCTGTCGCCTGATGCACCCCTGATCCCTGCCTTCTGATGAAGGAGAAAGATTGGTTCCTCTGATTGAATTCGGGGGATTTACAGGTGCCTGGGTGGAGCTTGCACTCAGCTTAAGTAAAACAGAGGGGTGTGGCTCTTGAAAATCGTGAGCTTCTGCAGCTCCTGGCACTTCTCAGGAATGTGCAGGAACGCAGCATCTCTGACAGCCAGGCCTCTAATTTCTCTGAAGCATCTCACATTGAGTGAGATGGACACCAAATTCTGCTCTTACCCTCTTGATGTTTTGCATATTTAGCGAAAGCATCTCCCTTTTGCTCTCTCTCCCTTTCCCTGCTACATGGAGCACCGTGACTCTTTAAATTATCCATTGATTTTTCTAAAAGTTTCTCATTATTTAGCACCTGGTAATTAAATATGTCCTTTTGTGCAGCACTGTATTTTTGTACTGATGAGTGTAATACAGAAGCCGTGCTTTCCTAACTTCTGCTAAAACAAGAGCAACCATTCACCCCTTCCACTCCACAGATATGAAATTGTCTCCAGTTCTTGAGACAGTCAAACTTGGAGGTGTTAGCTTTTAACTCCAATGACCTCATAAATATTACCCACTACCTTTTGTACTCAACTCACTAATCTACTCGCATCACCGGTAATGTTCCTGTCAAGTTAATATGCCAAGGTAATGTTCCTGTCTGGGGAATGCAGCAGTGATTTTGATTCTGTCAGCTTGGTTTAAAAATGACACGATCCAAGGGTACGGACAGCGGCTGGCATGTGGCTTGGCGTTCGGGCAGGTTGTTTCTGGGTAGAAGGGAGGTAAAAAAAAAAGATATTTGAAAATGTTGCCTTATTATAGCCTTGTAATGAATGGAGTTTATCAGAAGGTGTTGCCCCTGAGCTTTAAAGGATGAAGATGAAGGGAGGGGTTGTCCCCGCAGGGAGCCTGGTGGGTGGTGGGACTGCTCTGGGCCACTTGTGGGGTGTTAGGGAAGGAGTTGGCTCCTGCACCCCCAGGGACATAACTGAGTAACAAGGGCATTGCGCCGTTGTTAGCGGAAATAAGGGCAACATCTACAAATCAGCAATTTAAAAGTGCCCCTAGGGTGTCTTGGGAGAGGAAAGAAATTGGATATGGAATTAGCCAAATCAAATGACTGAGCACGGGTAATAGGACAGTGGCTTTGCTACGTATGAGCTCGCAGTTCCCAGTGGTGACTAGGCCAGAGACAACTCATCCAAAGTATTCGCTGATGCTTGGGCCCTGAGGGCTGTCTTGTAAATAGGGTGGTGATCCAGGTGCCTTCAGAGTTTGATCAAAAGCCACTAAGGTGTCCCCCTGCGATGTAACCTCGTGGGAGGCATCAGACACTGCAGATCAGCTCCTTGAGTTACGGTAGTCCTCGGTTGTCTGGATGGATCTGGCAAAGCCTGGTATGAAGCCCTAGGCGTTGGCTGAACTGGTGTCTAGCCCTGCCCCGCCCTGGAGCTCTGCTTTCGTGGGTCACACCATCCAGCTCCAGTGTGAAAGCTGAGCCCCGTACTCTTCTCCCTGACAACATCAGACTCTTCTCTTTCCTCATGTCCTGGGTAGCTCTGCTGTTCCCAGTCTGCCTGTTACTTCAAGGACTCTACAGCAGAAACGGTTTCCGTCTCTGTTGTCCCCCTTCCCATACCTCTCTCCCCAGCAATGCCGAAAGCTGGACTCACACGGACATCTGGGAGTTTCTCTTACCTGAGAGGGGTTTCTGAGTAACTTGGATAGCTGGAAATGTGGATTTGTGAATCGCAAGTTGCACACAAATTGAGGAGCCGTCTCAAAAGAGTACCCATTTATCCCACTGAAATTGGTAGTGGGTAAGATGGGAAAATGAGCAAAAACAAGCCCACCACCAAATTCAGCAGTCCTCTGTCCTGTCACAGTCAGGATAAGTTTATATGGATCTCAAGACTCCCTTTCACATTATTTTATTATCATTATTATTATTTTCCCAAAAGTAAATAGCAAGTTTCAATAAATTTGAAGAGAAATCCTGGTTTCCACCTAAAAATAGCAGTCTGCTCTAAAAATCTGGATCATGTCTGGTTTTTGGTACTTGTTGCTTATGGGTCTGATCTTCAGCAGAGCAGAGCTGACTGCCTGGTTAGTGATATCATCCTGATATCATCCAAATGGCAGTGCCAAGTTACATCATGAGCTTAGGAATTGCTGACAGCACACTATAGCCAACTCCAGTTGGAACGTTCCCCCCCGGGACAAGACTGAGAGCAAAACCCAGCCGAAAAGTATCTGAGTCACTTGTAATAACTCCATCAGAACTGGAGGTGCGGAGAACAACTCCATCAAACTGCGTTGTCTTGCTGCCAGGCTGTGAAACAGATACACGTGCCATATAGGAGCGATTTAATGATTCCTTCTGCAGATAAAGCTGTTTTTCTCTAAGAAAACAGACGTGCTCTGCACAGCAGCAGAGGCAGAATGTGCCGTTGCAGATCCCTGGTGTTGGAGGCTGTGGCTCGTCTGACGTCACTCGTGATGGAGGGGGGCACGTCCACACCTGAAACTTGTCTCGGGTTTTGTCTGAGCCGTGTTCTGAGAAATGAGCAATTGCTTTATGATGTTCATGCCAAGACTTTGTTACTGCACAGTGAGTTGTTCTCCTGGCACTGCGTCCTCATGGAAAAGCTGCAAACGAACATCCCTATTTTTCAGCCCAGCGTTCTGGTCGCTGCTCCTTGGCTGGGCTTGGTGGACTCGCCTTGTTCACGCTGAGCCACAGGAGCTCTCTGGCAGGCCGCAAAACTTCAAACAAAACCATTTCCATTTCTCTCATTTCCTCTCATCACCTTTCCTTGGTTTTTCCAGTCTCCTTTGAACACCCAGACACAGCCTTGCCTTGTGTTGTGGGGTTTTGGGGGGCTAATGGCTGTTGCAAGGTGCATTGGTGATGTCAGAAGCAGGTTGATAAGTCCATCTGAGGAGTGCTAAGAGGCTTAAATCAGCAGGTACTTCTAATTTTTTTTTCCTGGAATAGTTTAATTAAGCTTTTGGGCTTAGATGGTTGGGCACCAGCTGATGCCAAAGAGTAGTACTCTGAGACTTGAGGTTACTAGCAGAGGAGCTGGAGCCTGGGGACATGAAAAGCCACTTTGGTTAGAAGGCTGCAGATGGAGGGGTGAAGCACCTGCATTTGGAGCAGCAGCAGACTGCCCAGCTCATTGCAGTTGGAGGGACCACAGCAGGTCATCTGGTCTGACCTTCTGTTCAAAGCACAGGCGCTGAGGAAGGCTGGGAGCACCTTAGTGAGCTGGTCTCCTTGGGTCCAGCTGCATCGAGCTCCTTGCACCCTTCGGAGAGTTTCTCCGTTTCTGAGGATAGATGCTTAGGTATCTGCAAGACAAGCTTGGATAGGGTTCTCTCAGCAGCAGGCAGCAAATCCAGGCCATCGGTGTGGAGCCTTCCTGAAGCAGCAAGGTCTGATTGCTCAGTAGCACAGGAGCTTTTGAGCATCCCTTGAGCTGGAGCTGCACAGGACAGGCTAGAGCTACATAACCACAGCAGTCGCTTTGACCCTGAGGAATGGAGTTGCAAAAAGACACATCAATCCAGGTGGAGTGGATTGCGAGGCAGAGTGGAGAAAGGGTATGGCGGTGGATCAAGTCATCTTGTTTCAGTAGAGTCTTTTCCAAAGACCATTTCATGGTGCACACCAAACACTTAGGTGATTTACAGTATTTTCATTGTTGCAAACTTAAGTAGTTCTGATGTGAAATACCTCAAATTAACCTGCAGCGTATCAAGCGCGGGCAGGTTCAGACATAGAACCCAAAAGCCCTGCGTACCCATCCCTCTGCCGTGCACATTACACACAGTCCTCCTTCTATATTTGTAGCTTACATTTAAAACCCACATGGATCTGATTATAGATTTTGCAGTATGTTCTGCTTGTGGCAGCGAGATGATTTTTCTTTTAACTCTTGGTGTGTCTCAACACCGGGAGAAGCAAACTCAACCGTGATGTGGAACAGAATAGAGAATTAATTAAATCCCCCAACGTTAACAGTGTTGCAGTTGGAAACCCGTCAACACCTCGTAATCAGCCATCCCACAGAAATGTACTTCAAAGAAGAAACAAGCGACGTCAGTTAGAAATAGACTCCCACCTTCTGCTCAAACTCCTACCAGAGCATGGAGCCAGAGGAGCCGTGCTGAAGAACGCAGAAAGTTAGAGGAGGGAGGAACAGAAAAGTCTAAAATTAATACCAAAGACGAGTCGAAGGCGGGTCGTGCACTTGGAACTATTTTCAGATTGAAGGTGTCTTTTCTAACCCACCCATACTTTCTGAGCTAACAGAGCACTTTGTGTCAGAGAACGTGCTGTCGGGTGTCACTTCTGCCCACCTGTAACGTTGTGAGCATTTGTAATGCTGGAAATGAGAGATCATTCTGGTTTTGCACAAAGACCCTTGCTGGTGTGATCAGTCCTGGGCAGAAACAGAGCCCTGAATTATCGTTTATCTTGGCGGACAGGTGAACGTATTCATACCATTTTTGCTTTCCAGTTGTTTCCCTGGTTTCAAAGATCTACAGCCTAAAGTGGGATATTAGACATAAAAGTCCTCCATCTGAATTATGCTGCTCTGTGCTTGTTCAGACAGAGAAAAGCCACAAATCTGACTGACATCCAGTGGCTGGCAGCGATCTGTGGGTGCCTCCAGTTAGGTCCCTCACTTGCTCTCTTGTAGTCATGATGGAATGAGTCAAGGACAGGTTGCAGAAGATCTTGTCAAGGCAGCACGTACCTAAAGACCGATGTTTTTTCTGGACATTGTGCCTGTGCTAAGACACGTTCACTCTTGCAGTCTGTGGCTTTTGCAGTAGGGAAACCTGCAGGAGACACAGGGGAAAGTGGTGAAGGTTTCATCTGGCAAGACTCTGCGTTTCCTTGCAGCAACACCTTGGACCTCAGTCACGCACACTTGTAGATTTATTTTATACTTATTGCAGTTCTCATCCAGTTGCAGTGAAACTTGTGGAAAATAATACAAGACAATTGTCCCAATCAGCCTCTTTCTGTAACGTTACAAGATCTTTTCGTGGAAGAGTTGACCTTTGAAGTAAACTAAAATAACAAGAGTTAGAACTGTACTGATCCAACTCATTTTCTTTGTTCGTTTTGCCTGTCGTGGGGTACATTTGGCATTTTGGGCACCATTGCTTTGGTGTCCAGCAGAAAGACCTATCTCAGGATAGGAAAAAACCCCGCGGAGAGTGTGGCTCTTCACTACTTTTCTCTCTCCTCCAGCTCTGACGGCAGCGGCTGGGCGTGGGAAGCTGGAAGTCTGCCGGCTGCTCCTGGAGCAAGGCGCCGCGGTGGCGCAGCCCAACCGCCGTGGGGTCGTTCCGCTCTTCAGCGCCGTGAGACAGGGCCACTGGCAGGTAAGCGGGTTCCTCACGCCGTCGGGATGGCCTGAGATGTAGGGTTAAGTCATGCTTTCCATCTTGCTGAAATATGGGTGGAGAAGACAAACCCCAACTCTTTTGGGGAATGATCTGAGTGAGAAGAAGCAGTGTTGATGCTTCAGACACCCTGAGCCCTTGCTGGCTACAGCCAGCTTTTGCTTAAGCACTGTGTTACCTCACCATTTGGGAAGCAAATGGGATGCTCTGGACTTAAAAGGTCATTTTGTGGGTCATTATACCTCCGTTGCTTCTCCTGTGCCCTAGTCTTGTAGCAGTAAATCCAGAGGGCACCATGCATTGTGGGGTGAGGTTTCAAGACAGGGGGACCACTCTGCTCTTCCTTGGATCTGCTTTCTTCCCAGCTGGATCTCTCCATACGACGTGCGTTCTTACTTTGTGTGTTGCAGATTGTAGACCTCTTACTCACTCACGGTGCTGATGTGAACATGGCAGACAAGCAGGGGCGGACGCCGCTGATGATGGCTGCTTCTGAGGGACATCTGGGCACAGTGGAGTTTCTGCTCGCACAAGGTAAGAGCACGTGCTGGGAAGTGGGTTGGAGACCGGCCACGGCGAGTCCCACCACAATGTCCCCTGCGCAGCTGGAGTTCGTAATGTCGGGGTGGGGATTGTAATCCCACCGCTGGATTGGGCGGTGGGAGAGGTTCTCAGCAGCGTATCCAGCATATTCGAGAACAAGACTAGAATAGTCATAGCATTAACCTTGGCTATCCCTTTTTTGATGCTCACAGCCTCAAAACCACACATGTGAGTTAGAAAATAAAATAACATACCACGGGTGCTTTGAGCACTGAGTTAAGAATATGCCCTTGAACCATGCTTGGAGCTTCCCCTTACACAAAAAAAACCCAAGAAGTGACGTTAGAAAACCATCAACATGGCCACGGAACAGGCAGGCAACGCTAAACCGCGGGACCAGTGTTTGGGACGCATTTTATCACTTCCATTTTTAGCATGAGTGCTTACCCACGTTTTTGACACCAACATCAGCAGGAGGGTGGGGCCCCGACAACTGGCAAGGTTTTGGTGTGTGTGTGTTGCAAGTGAAACAGAATTGTTTTGAAGACGGTCTGCTCTTCAGCTTCGCACTCACAGATTCAGTACTTTCAGTGTCTGATAGCTCTCCTTTGCTGGGAGTCAGCAGTACTGTGTTTCGTATTTACTCAAAATTGGTATTTTTCCATTATTCTTTGGCTAAAAATAGCACTTAATTCTTGTTTTGTGATTTGATATTTTTCTTTCAGGTAAGATCCCTCTTTGGGGAGGGATGTTTTCTTCATATCGTAAGTGACTGTGTCTGACCCCTTAGCCACAATGTGACACACTTGAATATTTTACACAGTAGTTGTAAGAACATTTTTTCGCGGTAAAATTGCCAGACTTCCAAGTTTCTCATTGCCTGTCTGTCCTGAGCCACGGGCCAGTGGGATCCTCGCTGTTCAGCGCTGTACCCTGCATAGGGATGTGACAAAGATCAGTTTGAAGCATGAGTTTCTTAGGAATTAATTCAAGTAATCCTTTTCTGATGTTCTGTTTTTTAAAAAAATTTCAGATTAACACTCTCTGTGTTTGAGTTGTACCGTGGCCCCTTTTGCACCTTGACTATATCTGTGAAACAGGCTTAAAATAAGTGATTTTTAATTTATTTTTGCCAAACTTGAGAACTGTGCATGTTGCTTAAGGCTGGTTCAGTGGAGGATGAAAATACCAGATGATCTGATCTTGACTATGGAATTACCAGCAAATGCATGAAATGTTTCCCTGGCTCTTTGGACACTGAGAGCTCAAGAAGTCAGAAATAGGAAAATCTTTTTTACTTTAAAAGGTCAATTCTTCTAAATAGCTTAATAAACTCCGCTAAATATGCTGTAACACACGATCCTGAAAAGTTAGCTCAAGCCTGGACAGAGTATAGTGATCTATGGTGTATTTTAATTAAAATGGCTTTGACAATCCTGCTCAACGTTTAAAATCAGAGCATGTGAATCATAAGGAATAAGCATTAATTAGTGTGTTGCAAAGCAAATCTCATTTGACTACTTGATTAACACAGCGTTTGTAAACACTTGTTATTAACAGAGTTGCAGGCATCAATCAATTGGAAATCCAAATGTTGAGAGTTACCTGCTGCTCTTGCGTAACGCCCAGAAGTAAGGGACGTGTGAGTGGGGATTCGACTCTCCTGGCAGCAGCCCTGCCGGAGCTGATATTTGTACGGATCTGTGTTAGGAAGAGCAAAGTGATTCCCGGTGCGTGTTCTGTTCAGAGAGAGCTTGATTCTGAATCTCATTTTCCTGCCAAAAATCAGCCTCTCGATGTTTTTGCTGCCTTGGGGCACGTGGTACGTGTGGACGCTGCTCCTTGCTGCCTGTCACCCTCAGACCCCCGGCGCTGAGGTTTGTCCCCGCAGGGGTCACCCTGCCTGGCCCCCGCAGCTTTGGGTGCATCCTCTGTGCAGAAAGGGTCCGACCATCCTGGCCGCTCCCTGCTGCTTGTTGATGCTTTTAAGTGTCAAGTGTTTCTTTTTCTCTAGCTGGCGTCTTGTTGTGTGCCTACTAAATCATAAACTCTTGCATTTAGCCAGCTGATTTTTTTAGGGAAGGAGCAGCCCAGCCCTTCTCAGAAGCAAGCTGGGTTTACCTGGGCAGAATCTTTCCCACTGCAACACGGATCGATCCCATGAGGTCACCTTAAGCCACTTGCCTTCCAAACCGTCAGTTTGTTTCGTGTCTGCCTGCCTGAATGCTAAGCAGGTCAGAGATCCCTGAAGGGAGGGGAAGATGCCTTCAGAGTCAAGTGAAGGTTCTGCTGGGAGCCGCGTCTACGTTGGGAGCTCGGCGCTGCTGCGGAGGTCGTGCCCAGCCTGCCCCGGAGCAGCCTTTTGGCATTTCTGAAGCGGCGCGTGTTGTCCGCTCGCTTAGCCCTTCCACTTGCGTTGCTGCAGCGATCCCCTGAAGTCTGGGGATGTCACCCTGTGGTATGGTGTGTCTCTTCCGCTGGACTGGGGAAGGTTGAGTGATGATGTCGCTTTCCAGCCTTCCCTCTTATTGTGGGAGCTTTCTCACCTGCTCTGGAAGAGTCAGAGGGAGAACAAGAGAAGGCTTTGATGGTTTGGTTGCAGGAAAGTAGCTGGTACAAATAGAAAGGAATGAAACGAGGCTTTATCCTGCCTTGCTGAGCAAAAGTTGGCCTTCATCAGTTGAGGATCATCTAGAGGACATTCGTAGAACTTCAGAAGGGTTCTCGAGTGCAGTGTGGGCAACGTGAGAGAAGGCTGGCAAGATGCTGGGAGTTTATGTTGTCATCCGTTAGCTTACATGTTTGAGCTGCCTTGCAGCCAGCGTCCCTCCCCGGCACACCAGATTGCCCCAGACGTTGTTTGCCACCTCCCGCGCTTGCACTCCGAGCTGCAGTTTGGAGGCATGCAGTGAGCGGGATGCTGCAGCTGTGCCGAGAGCTCCAGGCAGAGGTTTCTGAACGTATCCTGAGCAAATGTTCGTGTGTTGTGCTCCTCCACAAACAAAAAGTGGTGCAGGCTGGAAGAGTTGTCAGTTTGCTGTCAGCTGGGCGATGTGCGCTAACCGGGCGATGTGTCAGCTGGGATGAACGGGAAGGCTCAGGAAATTCACGTTACTCCTCCGCTTGCTGAGCTTTCTGGAGCCAGTGAAGATCTCACGCTGGGCGGTTTGGAGTTTACCTACAGGAGAGAAATACTGCAGCAGCAATTCATCCCAGGCTGCTGGCAGGAGCATCTCGCAGGTAGCTGCAATTCCTCGGAGGAGCAGAGCTGATGCGGATCTCTTCTGCACGCACGCAGCCCGGCCTGTGCCATGGCAACAGGAGTTGTCTCCGTGCCACGAAGAGGAGTGTTCATTTCATGCTGCTGTTCGGAGCTCATGCCCATCCGTATGTCGTGTGGAGCAGTACTGACCCGTTGGTATGGCAGCGCCGCGGCTTCATCCAAGAAAATGTCAAGTCCCTCTCTCTTTGGCTTGCGGCTGGCAGTAGTTTATCTCACAACGTTGTATTTATATTGGGTAAAGTTCAGGGAGAAGTGCTGCTGGAAATCGTGTGGATTTGGGTAAAGGGGAGGGGAGCGAGGAGGGGAAAATAGGCACTTTCTTCCAAGAACTGAGCTGAATTGACTTAGTCCCCCTTAGTACGCCATGACCTGCTGAAACAGCAAAATGCTCTTCATCTCTGACTCACACAGGCTGAAATGGGTTTTGATTAAAAAAAAAACCCAAAAACTAAACAGTTGAAAGATTGATGTCTCGGATGAGGGATGTCAAACCCACCCTGCTGCTCAGATGATGTTTGCCAGAAAAGCCTACAGAGCTAGGTGTGAAAAAGTTTGCAGCTTGGTGTGAATAAACTCGTTTGCCACAGTTCCTTTCCCTGCATTTGAAGTTGCCATGGAGGGTGGGAGAAATGTTAATAAAGTAATTAATAATTATGTACGTAGCTCTCTAAAAATAAGCTGTCATCAGTAAGCGGATGGTTTGTTGTGTCGTAGTGCTTAACAAGAGAGCTCTTAAGTAAATTGGTGCTTGTTTTTTCAGGTGCCTCCATCTCCCTGATGGACAAGGAGGGCCTGACAGCCCTCAGCTGGGCTTGTCTGAAGGGACATCTCTCCGTGGTGCGTTCCCTGGTGGAGAACGGAGCTGCCACCGATCACGCGGATAAAAACGGACGCACTCCGCTGGACCTAGCAGCTTTTTACGGCGATGCAGAGGTGGTAAGTGGCCTGTGATACCTGCAGAAGAAAACGGGCAGTTGGTGTAAAAGCCTTAAAACAGCACAATTGAGCTTGATGTAGCAATAAGCGTAGAGTCCTGGCCCTCCATACGTGCAGGCACTTCCATCGAGGACAACACGTGATGGACCCTCAGACCCTGGAGAGGTGCTGTTAGCCCAGGCAGGGGAGCAGAGCAAGCTTTACTGGTTGTACATCCCCAGCAGCGTGTGAAGGTCTCGCCCCAGAGCAGAGCTGACAGTTGGGCTTCTCGTTGCAGGTTCAGTTTCTGGTGGACCACGGGGCCATGATCGAGCACGTTGACTACAGCGGGATGCGCCCCCTCGACAGGGCAGTGGGGTGCCGCAACACCTCGGTCGTTGTCACTCTCCTGAAGAAAGGAGCAAAGATAGGTAGGGACAAGGGGACAATCCACGGTTGGCTCTGTGCTCAGGCAGGGCTCCGAGCAGCGGGGCTGGCTTCCTGGGAAACATAGAGGTAGCCCAGCCCCAGCTGCTGCTCCGTGCTCTCGCAGCCGGCGAGTCATGACTGCCTTGTTGTCTTTATTAAAACGGGGAATATTTTTTTTTTTTTTGCTATCATATTACTTAGCCAAGTTAATCAATAAACAACTGTTTCTTTGGCAAGGTCTTTCCTCTGGTAATGCTTTTTCTATCTTTACTGGTCTGAGTCGACAAACGTACTATGTCCATGCATCGCTGTGAGCTGCTGCGTTCACTCGCTCTGTGTATGCTTTCAGACCTCAGTGTTACCTGCGCCGCGCCACACAGCCGCTCACGTTACGTTTTCCTGTGAAAGGGGATTTTGCTGGTGCATTGGCTTCTTTGCTGCCTGCCTCTCACAGCTGCTTTTTTCCTTTTCTTTTTTTTTTTTCCCACCTTCATCCATTTTTTTTTCCCCCTCTCTCCTACAACTTTTTGTTTTCTCCTTTCTTTGAAGGTTGTCAGACGTTACCGAGTCGCCCACGAGGTATATCTCATTGCTGTCAGCATCAGCTTCGATCTGATAGCTTTGTCAGCCTTGCTTTCTCCTGTTTGATTTAGCCTGCATGCATCCCCAACACCTCTAATCTTTTAATTTACCTCACCTTCAAATAATTTTTTAAATGACTGTTGCAGAGAATAACTTGAACTCAAAAACTAACCTCCTTCTCCCAAAATGTACTGAATCTACTTATAGAATATTGTCGACTTATTCTTCACCCACACTAATGAGTTATGCCCGAATTTTTGCCGCCCCTTCCCTGCCGGTATCAGTCCTTGAGGTAACAACTGGCTCTGCACGGGCTGACCCCTGCGCAGAGCCAGCGCGTCCCCAGCCCGACGGACGGTTTGGGCACCAGCAGCACTTAGACACGGCCTTTCCTGAGTCATAATCGCCACCTTAATGGGTTTTCTACTCTGGTATTTCACATCTTGTGAAGCTGGAAATCACAATCCACTTAAACGCAGAACGCCTATTGACAGCCGAGCTGCAGATTTCCTAGTATGCTTCCAGAGATTTTAATTTAGACGCACTTTTATGTAACCACTCTGATTTTTCCTTTGAAATACGTTTTGTTTTCCCCCACCCCAGCTGGTTCCGCAATCAGCACTGCCCTCGTGTGGAAATGGCTCCCGTCATTTCCCAGCCCGTCGTGGTGGTGGTGATTAGGATTAGCCTTAATGACCGCAAAGGAAAACCATTGCGATGCGGGTGACGTTAATTTAAGCGTGAGAGGAATTCACCTCAATCATTTGGAGCGCTCTGCCCTTTGACCATGCCAAGTTGTTCTCTCCAGCAGAAAATTCCCACCCCAGGATATTTTTTCCACCCAGCTTCCTACCACCCTTGCATTGTATGAGTTTTTTACCCATCATGCATCCTGTACACTACAGGTCCAGCAACATGGGCGATGGCAACCTCCAAACCGGACATCATGATCATCCTGTTGAGCAAGCTGATGGAGGAGGGGGACATGTTTTATAAGGTGAGAAGAGTGGTTCCAGAAAAGTTGAACTGATGTAGCTAGAAGCGTAGCTTTGAGGGTTTGACTGAGGGATGCTGCTGCCTTAACCCGTGGCCAGTAACAGCTACTGCTCGCAGCATTCCTGGTGTTGCAAACTGGTTTTGGTTAGTGGGGTTGGGGAGGGGGGATTGATTGCCCCAATCTGTAACGAAGCTGAAGCAAAGCCAAACCTCTCTGCATTCTGGATTTGAGCCAGCACTTCGTTTCCTCTTTGAAAACGCCAGAACCCAAGTGTTTTACAGAGATTTGGAGTGCTGATGTCATTGCATCAGATCTGGCAGCGTGGTTGTTACCTAGCAGGCTCACTGCTGTGGAACAAGGCGGCGAGATAGTATATCCCAGAAAAACTCGCGTAAGAAACTTTCTGCGATGAAAACAGATTGTCGGGACACAGATGGCTTTGTCATGTCCTTTAGCCCATGGGAGACCTTCCACTATTGCAGTCAGAGAGTCTTTTTTGCTCTGTGTTTATTTTAAGCTGATCTTTAAAACCTGAAGGTTTGCGTACACACACACACAAAATGTGCAAGTACAACAATGATTCACTGTTAGGCTCTAAGGGTGAAGCAGAAAATATGCAAAGCTGGCGTTGTAGCTGGAGCTATCTGCCAGAGATACATGATACAGCTGAGAAACCTGAGTCTACAAGGTTTTAAAGCTTACTATTCGTAGCTGCAGAATTTATGTCTGGGTCATCATGAATTGCATGCGTCCTAAATCCCATTTTGCCCTTGTTCTTTCACCCTAGCTGCCATGGCTGCCCCCCTTTGGGGCACAGATCATCCCATCCCAAAAATAGGTGCCCAAAATAGCAAAGATGAGTCACCCTTTGAAGGTGACTGCTGTGTCCCAATAACTATAAAAGGAACCCAGTTGACAGACTTAAATGTAGACACCTAATTTTTAGACATCTGAAGTCCAGAGAGGTGAATCTCAACCTGTTTGTCCAACTTTAGAGCCACATCAGTGCCGTAAGATTTATCTTTGCTATTGCAGGAGGCTTCTCCGAGCCACAGGAACTCCACCCAACGTCCCATAGTTTGTATTTTTTACCTTTCCTGATGCTTATTAAGCTTTGGGTGTAGGGTGTTCTCCAGACATGGGTTACTGAAGACCATCCAGAAACCAGATGGAGTTGCATCGAGTTAACATAACACAGTTTCTGCTGCGTTTCCTACTGTAGCGTGACAACTGTCTATGAAGTGGGAGAACCCAACAAGGCATCTGCATTTCCAGATCAGATGTTCCCTTGATCAAATGTTCTGGCTTGCCTTTCTAGAAAAGAGCTGAATAGTGAAGTCATGTTACCTTAACCACCTAAAACGTTCACGGGGCTGGTGAGTGAGTTCTCTGCTGTGAAGTAAACTCAACCCAAGGATGTGTTTTGACATATTCTCCTTCTATTAGAAAGGTAAAGTGAAAGAGGCTGCCCAGCGCTACCAATATGCTCTGAAAAAATTCCCCAGGGAAGGGTTTGGAGAAGATCTGAAAACCTTCCGTGAGCTGAAGGTGTCGCTCCTTCTCAACCTGTCCCGATGTCGAAGGAAAATGAACGTAAGTCTCCCTGCTCTTCATGCCCTTAAGCTCAAGCGGCCGGCTTTCTGCCTGTGCGCAGAGACGTGTCCATCCTGTAACTGTGCTTTGGCCTCTGAGATATCTCCTCCTTGTCACCTGGTTGTCCTTCACAGAGCACTGACATTTTATAATTCAGAAGCCGTAATGATTTAATATGCGTTTCTGATGATTAAAAATTCATTGCTGTGTTTATAGCTTTTTGAATTTTTTATGACTCCCTTTTGATGATGATGTGAGCTGGGGGTGGAGGCATTTTCCACATTTCTAGGGCAGCAGTGAGGGAGGAGCCAGGAGATGCACTCCTTTGAATACTAATTAATTTAAAATGAAGGAGCATATGCTTAGGGGCTCGCACTTCCCCAGGGCAGTGACTCATCCAGAAACACCCCCAGGTACTCCCTCTCCTCCCAGAACTGCCAGATCACTGTCACTCCCCCCACTCCATCCTAGCAGCATCTAGTGACCAACTCCTGCGGCATGGCTGTCCTTCCAGCAGACGAGTGCCACCTTTGCGTGCCGGGGCTTTCACCTCTACAACTTAGTCTCCATAGACTGAAAAAGTGGAATCTCTACTGAGGCCGTGAGCCAGCAAAGATTACGCTGGAGGGGAAGGGATTTTAGTGACACCCTCATTTCTTCAAGCTGTGAGAGAGAAAGATGAAAAGCAACGGAAGGAAAATCTTAATGCTGGTGAACAAGCCACACGGTTTGTAGAAAAAGTGTGAACCTTCTATTTAAACAAGCCAACTTGCAGCGAGGCCTGTGCTTTAAGAACAAGATTTTTTGGTTTGTTGTTAACTGGGGAATCCCAGGTTTTGTGATGGAAAGTTTCAGAGGGTTGTAATTGCTCCTGCAGTTTTTGCACCTATAGATGGGACCATCAAGGTACCTACCTCTTGACTACATGCCCGGTTTAGTCTACTGGGCAGGATCTCCTCAGTAACTGCTGCTGAAGGTACAAACAAAAGTCAGAGCTTCCCCAGGCAGAGCATCCAGGTAGCAAGAGGTTGCTCTCTGAGTTTTTGAACAAATCAGAAGTATTTGTCTGTCCTTTCTCACAGAACTGCTCAGGGTCACAGGCCGGGTCAGCAATCCAAAGCAGCGTTTGGCTGCGAAATGAAAGGCCCTCTGCTGGGAAGAGGTCTCCTTCACAAGTGCTGAGCTTCAGCTGAGCTTAGTGGTACATGAAGCCTTGAGGAGCAGGCAGGGGAGACCGGCTGGCAGGATTTGAACCGTAGCTGATAGTCTGCTCTCGTGGCACTGCTGCTGGAGAGCACCCAGAGCAGTCTCCATCCGTGCTGTCACCCTCTCCCTCCCCGCTCCCAGACGAGTCTCCCAAGTGAGGTGTGGGGGAGAGGAAAGGAATGGTGGGATGGGTGGCACTAGTAGACCTTTGCTGGGCAAGTCCTGTTTGTAGCTACTGAGATACCGTCGTCTGTTCCTTCACGTGCAGTTTTATTCAGCCCCTTTGACCATGTCACTGTGTTGCAGAGTGAGAAGCAGAGGGCGTGGGAAAGGTTTCCTATTGCTTTCAACTGTGGAAAAAAATCCTTCATGAGATTACATTCCAGCCTCTGTGAGACCAGATGTTTCCTCAAGACTCTAGGTCGTTGGAGAGGGATTGTGTGGACTTACTGGGGACACAGTGAGAACGGAGCCGGTGGCATGCTGGCCTCTGTGGATGCTGCCAGCATCTGGAGTTACGAGAGGGCTTTCACCCTTTGGATGTGCCATCGGAGCTCTCTGGCTGTAAATGATCTTGAATCCATGGGAAACGGTCCAGTACCATCAAGTTTTCCATGGTACATGCGAAAAAAAAGTCCGTATTAAGTTTGTTTTCTTCCCAAACTGTATTTATTTTTATTTCTGTATCTGTTCAGTTACTTACCTGCACACCTATTGTAATGACAGGATTTTGGAATGGCGGAGGAGTTTGCCACTAAAGCACTGGAGCTGAAACCGAAATCCTACGAAGCTTACTATGCAAGAGCAAGGGCCAAACGCAGCAGCAGGTGAGGAGAGAGAGAAAAGAGCAAGGGGCTGGTCCCTTCCAGCCTGGCCACGCTGGTGTCAGCATCCACCGTACAAAACTGTCCCGGTGTCCCCATGGGAAGCAATGGCAAAGAAACATTAATGAATGAGATTACAAACCTCTCAAACTCCAAAGTAACGCCCTCTCTCGCTTAGTGATTTCTGGAGACAGCTGAATGCAAATGTTTCGAGAGGTTCATCTTAGCTGAACTTTGTCTGAACATCTTACTACACTGGAAACCTTTACTCCAGAGCTGAGTATTCTTTTTAAAAATACACTTTAGTTCAACCACAGCTTGAACTCAAAGCAAACTATGACTCATGGAGACCCTGTGGCCTGCATTATGCAAGAGGGGTGGACTCATTCATCACGGTGATCTCTTCTGGCCTTAAAATCTATGAATCTCTCTGTCCTGCAGCATTTTTTACAAGGCAGAAACTGCTGACCAGCCTTGCGGTGACTCTGCAGACCAGTGCCAGCCGGTGAGCTTTCAACCATGGCTTGTGCTCAGAGCATTGCAACCAGCTCCTAGCGAGCTGCGGCACTGGGATCTCTCTGCGTCTCCGCTGGAGCCTGGAGGATTCCCTTGTTAAGACAAAAAAGCTCTGAGATCAGATTCATTTCAAAACAGATTGATGCCATTCCTGAATGAGCAGGAGGGCTTCCCTTTGGGTCCTGCACTCCAGGGCAGGGCGTGCTGGCGCTGCAGGCAGCTGGGTTGTAAATGGCAGGCAAAATGCCTTGCGTGGCGCCGCAGAGAATCGCGGGTAGCCGGAGGTGTGTCGAGTCCAGCTGTGCAAACACCGTAGCTCAGCAGGCACCACCATGCCGGAGGCGATGCGTGTAGCCGGGCTCCTGGCCCAGCTGATGCTGCGCTGCCTGGTCCACGAGATCTTGATGTGGGAGGTGAAGCTGTGACCTTCTGCTCTGCAGAGAGGTCCTGCTAGCTGAGCCCCGCTGACCTCATGCCTTCCCTTTAGCGGTTTTCCTGTCCATTGTTCCCAAAGCCCTTGTAAGGAAGCGTAAGAACTGGGTTCCTTTCCAGATGATATCAGCCTCCCCACATACAAGCGTCCTTTTCCCCCCAGGTCTCTCCAGCAGAAACCAGTTTGGCTTTTCTTCTCTGTTTCCCAGTTTGTGCCCAGCAGCACCCTTGAGGTCAGCACAGTCCGGGGAACAGGAGGCTTTTCCTTCCTCCACTTGGTTTTCAATGGCTTAAGAAAAGCTTAGGCTGGTGGTGGGAGGCGCTGGGGAGTTTTTCGCTGTGACGATCCCCAAGATGACAGTCACGCTCAGATGCTTTTCTGAAAAGCAAATGGTGTTCCTGTAAATGACAACCCCCTGCCCTGAACCCTCACCTCCTTTTTACTCCTCCATGCTGGCCTTTCCCTTGCAGAGGCTTCCCCGGGGGGCGTGCGGGCTCCCCGGCGTCGCTCCGTTCCTTCCTTCGGCAGTTGTTAGCCAAATCCATTGCAAAATTGGAGAGACAAGCCTTGCCTAAAGCGCTGACCCGCGGGAGCCCCGGAGCTCTGGAGCCAGCCCTGACGCTGGGTGGTCTTGGCACCAGGCAGCAGTTAAATTTTCACTGGCGTAAGCAGTTGCAGCTCTATCAAAGCTGCGCTTGTTTACAGCAGTGGTGAGCTTGGCTCTTGGTTATCGATACTTGGGTTTCCCCTGCGCTGACGCGGGGGCAGAGCTCGTGGTGGTGCTGTGAGCAGTCGTTAATTAGCCTGTAATGCACACTGCAGAGGACAGGCATCTTTGCTGGTCTGGGTTGTGCCATCTCAGGAGTGTGTTCCCCCCTTCCTCTCAGAACGGCTGACAGTGTTTTCCTTCAGTTTGGATAAATTAAATCCAAGGGAGGCACGTCAGGCAGAGTTTGAGAGACGCAGCCGGCGGGAGCGGTCGCAGGCGTCTCCCTCAGTGCCACAGACAAGCCACGTAACCCTCGGGAGCCTCCGAGAGCAGCTCCCTTCAAATCCAGAGTAATTTCCGTTCTTGTTTCTGTCCCTTTGTCAAGCAGGCAGTTTTCCGCAGCCCTGGAGGACCTGAACGAGGCCATCAAGCTGTGTCCCAACAACCGTGAGATTCAGCGGCTGCTGATGCGGGTGGAAGAGGAGTGCAGGCAGGTGCAGCAGCAGCAGCCGCCGCCGCTCCCGGCGGAGCCTGAACCCGAAACCCAGCACGAAGAGCTGTATTCTGTGCAAGATATCTTTGAGGAGGAATACCTTGAGCAGGACGTAGAGAACGTTTCCATTGGCTTGCAGACAGAGTCCAGGCCAAACCAAGGGCTGCCCATCATCCAGAGCCCACCCCCGTCCCCAGCTCACAGGGACTCAGCCTATATTTCTGGTTCACCTCTGGGCTCTCATCAGGTCTTTGATTTCAGGTCCAATAGCTCCGTGGGCTCGCCGACCAGGCAAGGGTACCAGTCCACGTCTCCTGCTCTGTCTCCGACGCACCAAAACTCACATTATAGACCCAGTCCTCCACACACGTCCCCTGCTCACCAGGGCTCCTCTTACCGGTTCAGCCCACCTCCTGTTGGAAGTCAAGGGAAGGAATATCAAAGCCCACCACCTTCTCCTCTTCGTAGAGGTCCTCAGTATCGTGCCAGCCCCCCAGCAGAAAGCATGAGCGTTTATAGGTCACAGTCCGGTTCCCCGGTTCGTTATCAGCAAGAACCTAGCGGAGTCAGCCAGCTTCCCGGCAGACCGAAGTCTCCATTATCCAAGATGACACAGAGGTCTTTCCAGATGCCCCAGCTCCCCGTGGCCGTGCCGCAGCAGGGGCTGAGACTGCAGCCAGCCAAGGCGCAGATCGTGAGGAGCAACCAGCCCAGCTCCGCCGTCCATTCGAGTACTGTCATCCCAACCGGTGCCTACAGCCAGGTTGCCCACTCCATGGCCAGCAAGTACCAGTCGACGTCAGGGGAAATGGGGGTGAGCCAGAGCAGGCTGGTCTACCAGGGCTCCATCGGTGGCATCGTAGGTGACAGCAGACCAGTGCAGCACGTTCAGGCGAGCCTCAGCGCAGGAGCGATCTGTCAGCACGGAGGGCTGGCTAAAGAAGACCTTCCGCAGAGACCGTCCTCGGCATACAGGGGGGGAATGAGATACAGCCAGACGCCGCAGATCGGCCGGAGCCAGTCCGCTTCCTACTACCCGGTGTGTCACTCGAAGCTCGACCTGGAACGTTCTTCCCTCCCCGCCAGCCAGCTGGGCTCTCCAGATGTGTCTCATCTCATAAGAAGGCCCATCACAGTTAATCCCAGTGAAATCAAGCCTCACCCACCGACTCCACGGCCCCTGCTCCACTCTCAGAGCGTCGGCCTGCGCTTCTCGCCCTCCAGCAATAGCATCTCCTCCACCTCCAACCTGACTCCCAACTTCCGCCCTTCGGCTTCGATTCAGCAAATGGAGATTCCTCTCAAGCCAGCTTACGACAGATCGTGCGATGAACTTTCTCCGGTCTCTCCCACGCAGGGGGGTTATCCCAGCGAGCCAGCCCGTTCCCGGACCACGCCGTTCATGGGAATCATAGATAAAACCGCTCGGACTCAGCAGTACCCCCACCTCCATCAGCAGAACCGGACCTGGGCTGTGTCGTCAGTGGACACTGTCATTAGTCCTACGTCTCCTGGCAACCTCCCCCAGCCGGAATCGTTTAGCCCGCCTTCTTCGATCAGCAACATTGCCTTTTATAACAAAACCAACAATGCACAGAATGGCCATTTGCTAGAGGAAGACTATTACAGCCCCCATGGGATGCTGGCCAATGGCTCCCGGGGAGACCTCCTGGAGAGAGTCACCCAAGCCTCCTCGTATCCCGACGTCAAGGTGGCCAGGACGCTGCCTGTGGCGCAGGCCTACCAGGACAACCTGTACAGGCAGCTCTCCAGGGACTCCAGGCAAGGGCAGACGTCCCCAATCAAACCAAAGAGACCGTTTGTGGAGTCTAATGTGTAAAAGACGCTTGTTGGAGTAAGAGCCTCATGTTTTCAGCACACACTTCCGAGCTTGATTTCCATGCATATTATTATGATTATTTTAATTTCTCTTTGGTAGCTACATGACCAAGTTTCTCCAGTACTTTGTGTGGTGATCAGACAGCCATGCACGTGCTCCAGCCCTTTCGTTCCCCAGCTGACCGTGAAGCCGACATCAGCCAAGCCGGTATCGTTTGCCCAATTCCAGCCGAGTTCCCAACCGGGATATCTTAGTACGTGGTGCAGGGTGGTCCAGAGATATCCCCTACGCAGCGGGAGGTAACCAGCTCTTTTTCAAGAGACAATCACGTTTCGTTTCAATCGGTTTCTTTTGTCTCTGTGAGCTCTTCCACACTTCAGTGGGAATTCCTAGTGGAAGCAGAGCAGGGATCACAGGAGCTTTTCCCAAGGCTGCATCCGCAGGTCCCCGTGCCAGCCGTGTCGTTTGGTTCTTTGCCCCCAAAGAGCAAATTCCCTGCAGGCAGCGAGGGCGCGATGTGGTGTAATACCGCGCAGCTACGCACGATAACCGTCCTGCTTCGTCTGGTGTAGAGCGTTTTAATCCGAACGGGATTCCTTCGTTAGCTAATCGTTGGCCAGAAGGGGTGGCAGGTGGCCACCCGGGTGCCCCGGCACTGGTTTGCTCTGGGACGTTTCGCAGGCGTTGAGAGAGTCAGGTTGGCCCCTTGCGTGCGGTTTAATCCGCCAAGGGAATTGGCCAGGAACCTCTCGTGCGTGAGCTGGGATGGCAACGCCTTCTTCACGCCGTGAGACAACCGCGCCTCACACGCAGCACCGCGTTTGCGCCGGGGTGGTTTCGTGCTGGAGGTTCCTTTTGGTGGGGTTTTTTACTTGCAAGGGAAAGAAAAAAAAAATCTGACTTAAAAAATGGTATTCAAGGAGGAAAATTGCAATTTTTAATATTTTTTTATTATTATTTTTTTATGGTGAGGATGCGTACCATGGCACAGTTGTTCCCAGGACAGGAAGGGTCCTTCTGCAAAGCCAGCCCTGCAGCGTCCCTTCCCTCGGCTCGCTCTGCCTCGCACGAGGCCTGCGCTCTTCGGGGATCCGTTCCCAAAATCTGCGAAAGCCATTGCCGTGTTCCGTACCTGGAAATGGCAGAGACCATGTTTTTCTTTTTAAGGAGCTGTAGTTAAGAGAGAGGTATTTATAATTTATTTATGCAGTCTATTTCAGGACACTTTTTTTGTCTGGGTTGTTGGGTTTTTTTGTGGTTTTTGTTTTTTTTTTTTTCTTTTTTTGTTAAATCAAGACAGCGTGAAAAGCAGGGACCACTTCCAAAATCCTTTTTATGGGCTTTTCAATAATTTTTCAGTTATTCTCTGAAATTTTTTTAGGGGGTGGAGGGCCTTTCTTTCCAGATTCTTTTCCTACTGCTGGGTTTGTAACCTACCTTTGGTTACCGAGGGCGAAGCGGGGGGCAGTCTAGGGGGGGAGCGATGACCCCGTGTCTCGTTTTAAACGGCGCCTGCCGCCCGGTGCCGACCCTCACTCGTACGGACTCCAGCGAGCGGAGTGGGTGCGGAGCGGGAGGAGCGCTGCCGCGCGGCGTTTCCAAAGGGCTGTGCCGATCGATCGCAAGACTTCTTGAACCAAATCACGGGGCGCAACCTCCGCGGGTGTGAACGAGCATCTCCCCAGCACGGCATCAGTGCAGCTACATCCATGTACACCGGCTAAGGACTTGGCCCGAAGCTCTTAAGCAAACCCTGGCTTTGATGGGGCTTTTTTCTTTTTTTTTTTATTTTTTTTTTATTTTCTGTGTATGGGTCAGCACATCTCGTTGCTATTTTGTTGCCTGATTTGCTCAGAGCAAACTGGGACCTGTGCACCTCGGGCCGAGGGAGGCGATGTCTCATAGACACGGCGAGTGCGGTCGGGGGGTTTCCTCCGTGGGATTTGGAGATCTTGGTGTTCCTTTGGGCTATTTGGTATGTGTCCAGGCCGGTATTTGGATTGAGGGTGGCGCTGTCTTTCTCAAGGTGCAACCCAGTGCCGACTCTTTGCTTTGTTACAGGGCTCGGTAAAGCGGGGGTGCACGGGGGGACCCCTCGGCAGGGCGGGCTCTCGTGGCCGCAGGGATGCTGAGCTCCGTGCACCGTTTCTCTGCTTGTGAAGGGAGTGTGATGGGTTTTTTTTTTTTCTTCTTCTCTTTTCTGAAGCAGCACATTCTGCTTTGTAAGGCATAACTGATTTCTCCTCTGCGTGCAGCGCGCCTGTAGCTAGGACACGCGTATCCCTGGGTCTGGAGTGCACCGGTCGCTTCGCTCAGCGCCTCCCATCCTCCCGCTTTCTGATCGAGTGAGTGGCTTCCTACCTTTAGTTGCTTCTTTGAAAGGCAAAAAAAAAAAAAAAGTAACCAAATTCAGCCCCGTCCCTGTTTCGTACGGCCGCCAGCCGTTCCTCTCCCCGCTGAGATGCGAACAGGACAGGGGGAGAGCGGCGGTGCGCCGGCTGCCCGCGCCTTGCTTTGGCTGTTCCCTGCCTTGTGCTCCCGAAACGTCCCCTCACAGCGCTTCTGCGTGACTTTTGGGTTGATGAAGATGTTTTAAGGGAAAAAGCAAACAGCTCACGCTTTGAACACAACCACCACGCTGAAAGAAGGCTTAAACACTGCGGCGTGCAGGTTTTTTCACGATACCACGTGTTCCATTTTTCACGGGATTCTTGCACTAATGGTTTTCCATCTGTTCTCTCTGTAAATGGGTGCACTTTACTGTTTGAATTTGTTACTATGAGAAATACTGGATATTTAAGCGTGAGTAGTGTCTTCATTAGAAAATAGCAGAACAGCTCTTGTCTCTTAGTGTATTTTTCAAAAAAAAAAAAAAAACAGAAAAGAAACAAAGCAATGAATCGTAACATTTATAGCACAAGAACTGACTCTTGTATATAAGCATCAACAGATTGAGTAATTTTTAAATACAGAATGACTTGCAGTGATTTTAAAGTACTTCCCCAGCAATTCTCGTAGGGACGGCTGAGGCTGGCGGCTGCTGCAGGCCCCAGGTGGGTAAGGAGCACACCTCTCCCTGGAAAAGCCGTTCTTTACACGCTCCCCCGCCTCCTCCGAGTCACGATTTGCGTTTAACCTGGACGAAAAGCAGAGGCCGTTCCGCAGCGCGCTGCCGTGCGCGGTCCTGTTGCGACGCGCGCTGCTGTACGCGTGGCTCGGTGGAGCGCAAGGCCCGGATCTCACCTGACGTCCCTTCACCCGCTCATCTTGGCCATTGCGAGAGGGCGCGCAGAGTTTCAGGCGCGGTGCTGTCTCATCCGTCCATGCTACTCATTTAATTACTCTTTGAATAATTAAGGTGCGGGGCGATGCTGCCAGCCAGCGCCTCCGTCCCCTCCCCAGCTGCGGTGGCACCGCCGCCGAGCCCCCATCTTGTGAGCAGAATTGTTCAGGTGCAGCGATTCTGGGTTCTGGATGGCAGGGAACCCTCGGGGTTTGGATCTTGGGGCGCGGTGTGTAGGCGATGCTGAGGCCGACCCCGGTATTTAGGCGACCTTCCCACCAGGTGTCTGTTGTCCTCTGCCCGCGGCCGCTCCGAGAGCTGGGTATGC
Source organism: Ardeotis arabs (assembly GCA_011801015.1). Lineage (NCBI taxonomy): Eukaryota > Metazoa > Chordata > Aves > Otidiformes > Otididae > Ardeotis > Ardeotis arabs. The sequence goes on from JAAGAY010148527.1 coordinate 189,765, forward strand.
TGCCGCAAAGCCGGAATCTTCTCTCCCAGCTGTGGGTGTGGGTGTCTGCTGCGTCCCTCCGTGGAGATTCACTGGCTCTTGCTGTGTCTCCCAGGCTGGGAGGATGCTCTGGTCCCAGGGGAGCCTGGTGGTGGGCTCTGCAGGGGTCCCCACCAGCCGGGCTGGGAATGGCACTGGAGGGCTTTGAAAATGGTCTTTAGTGAGCATCTGAAGTGCTTAGGGAAGGGACCGCTCCCTTGGGATCCGTCTCCCAAGGCGCAGGCTGTGCCAGCTCCCGGCAAACCGAGGCGTGCGTCTGTCTGTCCGTGGGCCGCCTGGCGCCGCTGCCCGCAGGTGGGTCCGTCCGAGCGCTGAACTTTTTTTTGTTTTTTTTTTTTTCTTTAACCTGACTGTAAAGAAAACCGCTTGGCTAGCGTGAACATCCGTGTGTGTGTATGGCAAACGCCTAAGCCGTACTTGGATTAGGTCTGGAACCAGGGTGGCTCTAAACCCGGAGCGGTTCAGTCCCCTCGTGCGAAGGTTTCGGTTCGTTCAGGGTTACCCAGAGGGAGTTCAGTTAAAACCGAAGTGCCAGCTCCGCCTTGCCTAGAGAAAAGCAAGCCGGCGTGCCTGCTCGTCCTCCGCCTTCCTTGCAGCGGTGGGTCCGTGGTTGAGCTGTCGCGAGCTCTTTGGTGGTTGTGCTTTGCTTTAGTCTTTTGGGAATTCAAGGTGACTCCTCTGCCGGGATTAATGGTGTTTAACCAAGGGCTTAGGGGCAGAGCTGTCGTAGCCGCTGGGACCGCTGCGGATAAATGCCTTCACCCCGTGCTGGCTGCTCCACGCGAAGTCCAGTGGGGTGCGTGTTGGACACAAAGCACAACGGTCGAAAGTTGATTTTTTTTTTTTCCAGATTTGTGTGAGTAATTGCTGGATTTTCATTCAGTCAAACTCTTTTTTCTAATATAAACCACTAAGGGCTTAATTCTTTAGCAAGACGCGTTCGTGTCCAACTCCTGACTGTACAGCTGGATCGCACCGCAGCTGTTCCAAACCTGCCCGAGGGAAACCGCAGCTAGCGCGACCGTCACAGGGAAAGCCGACGGACACCAAACCCATCCGCCGTCTCCTTTCCTCCTGCTCATTTTCTAGCTGTCACGGTACTGGGGAGTCAGCAGCCGGGTCCCGTCCGACGAGGTCGCATCTTACAGTCACAGAAACGGAGGGCTGCTTTGCCGAAAGACTTTGTCCATTCGGGGTGACGCCGTCCAGGGACGGCAACGGGGCTGCGGGTCGTCTCCTCCGGCGGGTTGGGGTCGTGCTGGGTGGGTGGGAGAACCTCACGCCCAGGGAATTGGGTGGCTTCGCCGCAGCTCTGCCTCGCTGTGCACTGATAAACCAGACACTGAGAGCAGCACTGTGCGCTACGTAAGGTCCGTTTCGTTGCTACACCGATAACCAGAGACTCGCGCGGACTCTGCCGGTGCTGCCGCTGTCCTCCCTGGCCAGCCTTTTCTTGCCCATAGTGTTGCATTCAGCGTCTCGTCTCCCTTCTGTCTTCACATCCGAGAGGATCCGAGTTCGGTACAAACCCGTGCAGCACACACACCTCGCACTCTGTACAGCTCCCTGGTTGCCATCCTCCGAGACACTTGCTGGGAAGATCTTTAAGACACTTAACTTTTCCTTTAGCTTTTCTATAATTCTGATGTAAAGGACTTTCTCTCTGTACAGTATATTATTCAGTGCATGTTCTGTTCTCTCTACTGATATATTGAACACCACACAGTCGTGATATTGTGCAGCGGGAAGAGCAGCCCCTGCCGACAGCGGAGGCCGTCGCCTCTCGTGTATAAGGAAAGAAAACCTATTTTTTCCTTTGCTGTATTTGCTTGAGCAGAGTTTTCTTGTCTGTACATGTGAGCTGTGAGATAGATGTGAAAAGTTCAAAAGAATGCATTTCCCCCCCCCAATGTATACAGATTGTAATCTGTACAATGAAAACTGTATGTATGAACAAATGTACTTATTTATAAATGGTTAACACTTGGAAACGGTGTCTGGCCTGCTGTTTTTCCCACACTGCGGTGAGCGAAGGAGCGTGCCGTGGCTTCTCCGAGTGGGAATAACCTGGGCACGTCAGGATGGCGCGAGGGTTGGGTCTGGTGGTCGCTGCCTGGAGATGGGGATGGGGACCTGGTGCTGCTGGGAGCAGCAGGGGACGGAGGCAGCGCTGCTGCTGCCGTTGGCACTGGAGCATTAGTAAAATAGTGGGGGGAACCGCATCGGAGGGTGTTCTGGATTAAATTGTGGAAAGCAGAGCTCGGCGCTGTGCGGGTACTGGAGCCCTGCAGCTGCTGGGAACCCGAGTGCTTGCTTCATCCCTGCCCAAACCCAGGGCGTCGCAGCTGAGCACCCCTTGCAGCCGGGCCAGGCTGGATGCGCGGCGCTGGAAGGACGCGGCACGTCGGGGTTGTGGTGAGCAGAAACCCCCGGCCTGGGCCGTGCCTTTGCTGGGGGCTGCGTTTGCTTTGCAGCGCTGGAATCAAATCCAGGAGCTTCACCCACGCGGCTGCCTGTGCCGTAACCCAGAAGGAAGAGGGGATGCTTTCAGCAGAGGAGGTGAGCCAACACCTCGGGGACGCAGCTCCTCATGGCGCGGAGTCTCCCAAGCCTCCGTGGGCACGCCCAGCACATAGCCAGACCCGGGGGATGTCCCTGTGGGGTCCCGCACGCAGCCGCTGCCGAGCTCCGCAGTGCTGGGTGCACAGCGTGGGGCCTGGATAGGAGAATCCCGTCCCAAAAACCCACCCTGCCCTCCCCAGCCCCACGCGCAGCTCCGATCCCAGCTGCCCACGGCGTGCGGGAGCTCAAGGGTCCCCCGAAACGATCAGCGGGGGAGCAGGCAGGCGGAGGACAGGGCTCACTGCAAACATTTATTAGGTCGGGAGCATCCACTGAGGAGACAACACAGCACGCGAGAGGGGAGAACATTTTGGACACGAAGATGCTGGACCTGCGCAGACAGCGGGTCACTCCGAGCCCCGGGGCAGCCCTGTGTGGGCAGCAGCCCCCTGACGTGGATGCGCTGGAGGGCGATGGGCTGCCAGCGAGTGGGAAACGTGGGTGATGGTGAACATCCCCTCTGCTCATCGGCATCGCCAACGAGCTTTGGGCTTCGGCCGCTCGCAGGGGGGGAATCTGGGCTCCCCTGTCCCCAGAGCAGGGCAGAGCCTGGGGACTCCCATCCGTGTCCGCCCCTGCCCTGCCTGGGGCACCGCTGTCCCTGTGGGGCCAGGGGCAGGCTTGGGGGTCAGCGGGGGCTGCGTGGGGCTGAGCTGAGGAGGATTGAGGCTGAACCCAAGGGCAGTGTTACACCAACAAGCATGTCCTTCCCCAGCTGTCCTCGTCACCCTGAGCCAGGCAGAGCCCCAGGACCCTGGGGACGGGGTACACGGGGACGTCCCACAGACACCAGACGGTGCCTGTGCCGGGGAGCTGGGGCCGTCACTGGCTGCTGCCGCCGGGGCTCTCGCCCTCCGTCAGGGTCTTGAAGTCCATGGAGAGGGCCAGCTCCTCGGGCAGTGGCGGGCGCTTCCAGTCATCCCGTGTCAGCACGTAGCCCACCACCAGCCCGAAGGCCACCAGCAGCACCCCCAGGGTGTTGGCCAGGATGCCCTCGGGCACGAATTGGCTGTAGGAGTCTCTGCGGGGGCGAAGGGGGATGCTCGAGCCTCGGGGCGTGGGTGGCCTGTCCCTACCCTGGCTGGGATCCCCTCCTCATCCTCCTCCTCTGGGCACACACCTTGGGAAAGGTTCTTCCCCCCAGATCAGAGCAAGAGGCGACTGCCTGGGCGCTGCTTGCGTTGGGGAGGGACACTCGGTGACAGCAGAGGAAGCGGGGGGGCACAGCCCTATAGCGGGGCTGGGGGTGGCCCGGTGCCTCCCCTCCCAGATGTGCTCCCCCAGCCGGAGGGAGGTGGCTCCTGGGGTACCCCACAGCCATGTCCCCATGGGGTTGAGGACCCCAATGTGCAGCTGGGGCCATCGCCGTGTCCTCGAGCTGCCAGGGCAGAGGCCTCGGGGACACGAGCGTCCTGGGGAGAGTTTCTGAAAAACATCTTGCTTCATAGAGGTGATGATGGATGTTTCACCCCCACCAAGACCAAATTAAAAAAAGCTGTCGCAGGATCCAGCCCTTGTTACCATCATCTGGGAAATGACTCAGCAGCAGCAGAGCTAAAGGGCTTGGGGATTTAAATCCATGGAGCCATGGCCTGAGCAGGGGCCAGGTTCTGCCCCACGGGGCTGGAGCAGCCCTTTGCTGGGGCTCGGGGGGGATCTGAGGGGCTACCATCCCCTCCCCGGCTCGGTCACCCACCTGATGTTGAAGAGCAGCATCTCGGTGATGCCCAGCAAGGAGGTGGCAACGGAGAGGACGAAGAGAGCGATGCCGAAGAAAACGTGCTGGGGTTTGTACCGGCCACGCAGCGAGAAGGAGGCGCCAGGGAAGAGGAAGAAAGCACAGCCCAGGAGCCACTGCGGGAGTACGGGGGTGTTACGAGGTGCTCTGGGGTCCCTTCCTCCCCCGGGGGCTCCCCAGCCCTCACCTGCAGGAGGTAGAGCACGAAGGTGGCCATCCCGCACCAGCTGTGCAGGCTGTACATGTCGGGGATGCCCTTGCTCCGGTGGGACTCGAAGACGGCGATGATGCCTGCGGAGAGGAGCCCGTTACCGCCAGGGCCGGATCCAGCCCCCGCCGCCCACCCCGGCCCTGGCGCTCACCGACGAGGGCGAAGACCAGCGCCAGCCCGTGCAGCAGCGCGTGCAGCACCTTGGTGGAGCGCTTGGCTTCGTGCCTGAAGACCCTGTAGACCAGGAGAGCTGCCGGAGAGAGGGCAGGTGAGCACCCTTTTGGGGATCCCCCACCTCCCCGGCACCCTGCACCTCCCAGGGGTGCTGCATGTAGGCATCGGGGTGGGGGAGTGGGGTCCTAGAGCATCTTCCCGGTCTCTTTGTCACCATTTTGTCCCCCTTGCTCCCTGCCCGGCTGCAGCCTTGTCCCACAGCCCCGCTCACCGTCACCTTGGAGGAAAACCATGCCCAGCACCATGCAGAGGGGGTGGACGTTGAACTGGAGGGGGCTGTGCCAGGCCACGCCGCCCCGGTAGCGGCCCAGCCAAGCGCCCGTGGTGGCCAGCAGCGTCAGGCCCAGCAGTTGCGACACGGCCACGTACGCCGAGAGCCCAGCAGGGCTGGCGGGTGGCCGAGCCTCGTCCATGCCGGCCTGCGGGGACAGAGAGGAGGGGGCAGCAAAGCCACAGGTGGCCCCGCGTGGCAGTGGGGGTCCCAGCCCCGGTGCGGGGTCCCGCCGCGGGCAGCGTCCGCCACCGCTGCTCCGCCTTCACCTGCTGCGGAGCCGCACGCTTCCTGGTGTCGCCTGGGCCGCTGCGTCACCCCCGCCCGGACGTGGCTCCCAGCCACCACAGCACACCCAGCCCAGCGCTCCTGTCCCTTGCCCTCCTGCCTCTGCTTGCCTGCTCCTGCCGCATCCTGCCTGCCCTGTTCCTCCTGCCCCAGCCTGCCAACCACGCCGTCCCTCCAGCCCCGTCCCTCCAGCCCCATCCCTCTATCCAGTCCCTCCATCCCTGTTCTTCCATCTCCATTCTTCCATCCCCGTTCCTCCCCCTCCATCTCTCCATCCGCATCCCATCTCCCATCCTTGTCCCCTCCCCACCTCACGCACCCCCCAGAGCCCCACAACCACCCCTCCGATCCCCAGCCCCTGCAGAGGAAGGCAGCACAGGGATGAGCAAGGCTGCTTGGGACCCCCCCACAATGACAAAAGCGATGGCCCTTGGTGACCCGGGACTGAGCAAATCCCCGTACTGGGGGGGACGGACACAGCGCGGCACCCAGCCGTGCTGCAGCCACGCCAGAGAGCTGGCCCACAGCCCCCGCAACCCACCTGCCCCCGCGTCCCGCTTCGTGCTGGGTTATTCCCCGATGCTCCCCGCTGGGCTGGGGGGGTCAGAGCTGCCGACGCCAACGCCACCAGCACGGCCACCTCTCCTGCTTCCCTGTCAGCCAGGGCCAGCGAGTCCCAGCCGCAGGGGCCAAGGTCCCGCCGCTGTCCCAGCCCCACTGCAGCTGCCCCTGGGGAGGAGCTGCGGAGAGACCCACGGTGCAGGCAGGAGCGCAGGGTGGGAATGGGTGGGAGCCGGCAGGAGGGGGAGGCGATGCATTAAGACCATGCACACACTTTATTCCCAGCCACATTTATTGGATCAGCCGGATAAGTGGGTTAAGGGAATTGGTTTATCCCATTAGGTTGCACTGCAAAGGCCGCCTGCCCGCCCGGGGCCATGGGATGCTCTGCGGGATCTGGCACGGGGACCAGGCTGGGCTGGGGGGGCGGCAGAGAGAGGCACCCACTCCTCCCTGCATCCCAACAGCCCCCTGAAACCCTCACCGTTGCCATGGGGCTGCTGGCTCCAGTGGGGCCGCGGATCCCAAATGGGTGCCTACGCAGCCCCGAACCTGCCCCCCACATCCTCCCGGACCTGCTGGCACTCACACGAGGGGCCAACCCAGTCCCCAGCCGTGCTGGGGACGGTGGGAGAGGCAGCGACCCCCTGACCGTGGGGGCTGGCAGTGAGACGGGGGGGAGGATGCCCAATGGGCTCTGGGAATTGCCCGTGAGCCCTAAAACTGCCCCGTCCACTGCCCCCCGCCACTGCCAAGCCCTGGGCGAGCCGGAGGCGGCCGGGCCCCTTGGCAAAGCCACCCCGCAGTGGGGACCCCGCATGTCCCCACCCCAGCCGCATCTCTGCCCCTTCGCACCCCCAAGCACAACCCCAGTCCCCCCACCCTCCCAGAGCAAAGCCAGTGCTCCCCATTTTGGGAGGAAGGGGGTTCTCTGGTTAAACCCTTCCACCGTGGCCTGGGGAGGGAGCATGGTGTGCACACACCCCAGCTACCCCTCTGGCTGGGACCCCCCAGAATCCCGGTGGGTGGGTCTTGGCGGGTGTCGCTGCTCTCCGTGGGGGCTACAGGCAGGGGAGGGGGCTCACTCCAGCTCAGAGCTGGCGGGGGGGGGCTGAGTGATGTACTGGGGGAGGAGGTTGGAGGCAGACAGCCATGCAGCCCCCCAGCCCTACCTGTGGGTGCCGGTGGTGCCGCCTGCGCCAGGCTCCGCGGTGACAGTGTCTGAGCGAGGGACAGGGCCACGGCGTTGGCAAGGCAACGGAGCGATGGCAAAGCAAGGGGAGGGGGGGGGCTGCATCCCACCCTCCCCTCCAGCATCACTGCAGAGGCAGGGTTCGCTGGCGGAAAACGGGGAAGGGGCTGCAAAGCTGGGGGGCCATCAGCACGCGACGGGACACGGACAGACGACGGGACGGTCCCGAAGGCACTGGCAGCATCTGTGACCGCCCCCCCCAGCTGTGCCAGGCCCTGCCTGCACCCACCTCACTGGCTCAGCCCCCAGGGTCCTGTCCTCCCGCGTCCAGGGCTGGCTCTGTCACCCGGGGGGGGCGGGTGACATGCCCCTGGGGACCCCCCCCCACCCTCAGGTACCATCAGCTGCACCCTGCGCTGCTCCGTGGGGTGAACCTGAGTGGAGAGAGCCTGAAGAGGAGAGATGGAGATGGGGGGAGTGGGAGATGGGAGAAGACGGAGATGGGGGGAGGTGGAGGAAGAGGGGTGAGATGGGAGGAGATGGACGAAGGGAGGGGAGATGGGGAGAGATGAAGATGGGGGGAGTGGGGGGAAGAAGGCAAGATATGGAGGGGAGGTGGGGGAGATGGGGGTGCCCCCGGCCCGGCTGCGGGCAGGGTCTCCCGGGGGATGCAGCGCTGCGCAGCGGGGGGAGCCGCGGCCCCGCGTGTCCGTGTCGCGCGGTGCCACTAGGTGTCACCAGGAGCCCGCGCTGCGCAGCGCCCCGGGAGCCGGGACCTGGCTCACCCGTGGGATCCCAGTGACCAGGTAGGGACCAGCTGGGATCGGCAGCGTCCCTGGTCCGGATCCCCAGGGGGACCCTGAGCCCCTCCCCGAGCCAGGTCACCTGTGGGAGCCAGCACTGGGGCGACTGGTGGGGTCCGCAGTGCCCTCGGCCCTGGGCCACCCGTGGGAGCCAGAGCTCCCTGGGGGTGGGGGGGTGTCAGCTGTCCCCACACCCGCCTGGGCGCAGGGCGGTCCCCCAGCCCTTCCCCTTGGGCCCACGGGGCTGCTCCCAATGCTCAGACCCTCCTGAGCAAAGACACCCTCCCCAAAGACCCTACTGAGGTTCCCCCCAACATCCCCATCACCTTCTCCCCCCCCCGCCTCACTGGGGACTTGTGCCGTGGGGCAGAAACCTCAGGAGCCAGATAAGTGCCCTCCCCCCGCCCCCCCATCCCATCACCACCATGATGGGTTCGGTGGAGCCGAAACATCACCCGGCGCCTGACAGGACACACACTCGGACCCGTCACACTGCGAGCAAAGTCCGGGCCCCGCTGCAGCACGGGGCGCAGTCCCGGGGCCACCACCCTGAGCCTTGGCCCACGAGGAACAACCCCACCGCAGCGAGAGGCCGAGTACGGCACCGCTGCAGGAGCCGCTGCCACTCGGGATTTGTCCCCGTGGCATTTGTTGGGAAATGATTGACCAGAGTTCATCGGCTGAGCCGTAAATTCACCATAAACCACAAACCTTGAGCCATCGGGCTGTGCCCCGGCTGGAAAGGGGCGGCCGGGCGGCCGAGCAGGGTGCGGGGAGGAGTCCCCCACGCTATGATCCAGCCGAGCCCCTCCATAACTGCATCCACCCAGCCACCTCGGCTTTCAGCAGCCGAAAAGACGCAGCAGCCCCCAGCCCTCCCTGATTCAACAGCCGCGGCTGCTTGTGCCGTCCCCACGCCAGGGACAAACCCACGGGTGGCACACGGCAGCGTTTACTGAGGGGCCCCCACGCCCGCTGCCACCCACAAGGGGACTCGGTGGCAACCGATCTGGGGACAAACAAGCCCCTCCAACGCTGGCCAGCACGCTCCTCCTACCAGGGGCCAGCGAGCCATTAGTAACCAGCTCTTTAATTAAAGCCATTGCCCGGGGCGTAATGGCTTTATTAAATCTGCCTGAGCTTTCCCTGATCTGGCGATAATGAAATCCTCCCCGCGCTGCCGGGGCGGTGACGCGTCGGTCGGGGAGCAGAGCTGGTGCTGGCATGGACCCACGGGGCTTGGGGATGCACGGAGACACCTGAGGATGCTCAGGGATTCTGAGGGATGCCGCAATTTCCTACAGATCACTGAGTCAAAGTGACTCAGGAGCGGTTGCTCCAGCTCCCCGGCTATCGGCCAAGCCCGGCACCTGCTCCAGGTTTGTCCTGGGTTGCTGAGCACCCTCGGATCGATAGCAGCATCATCAACAGATAATTCATGGTAAAACCAGCAGTTCCTGCCCTTCCCCAGCTGCTCATTCCCACCCCGGCATGGGCAGCTTCCCCTCCCTGCACCTGAGATTATCAAATTACCATTTTGCTGATCTAACCTCTTTTGGTTGGTTTGATTTTTTTTTTTTTCTCTCCCCTTCCTAAATCAAGTTTTTATCGCTAAGAAATGCTAATTTGCAAGATGCCTCCCCGGAGGATTGCAGTTCGAGAGCCCAGCTGCCTCAGAGGAGCTGAGCTGCTGCCTGAAACACCCCCAGCCAGTGCAGTTCCCCGTGAAACCCCAAACCTGGGGCAAAATTAACGGGTTTTCACTAAATAGGAGAGAAAAAAGTCAAAGTCATGTTGGAAGGCCCCGTGGCTGCCAAGGGAGTGGCCAAGGAGTAGCTTGGGATTAAGCACAAATTGTCCTGCTGGGTCACGTCGAGGGTGTTGGATCCCAATTCCCTGGGGTCCCACAGATGATTCCCGGGTGGGACAAAGCTCCCTCGGGATCCCGGCACCTCTCCGGGCCAGGGATCGGAGCAGCCCGGCTGGAAAAGACCCTGCTTCTCCCGCTGGCATCAATCAAGCCGCTCCGTCCTCCTCCTCGCTGGGAACAGAACTTTGCAGAGCCAGGCAGGCGATAGGATCAGCGCAGCCAGCGCAAGCGCTTAATCTCTTTCAGAAGAGGCTGAAGGTGCGTTTATAGCAATTTTTTTCTTTTTTTTTTAATAGCACCTTGGATAAACAGCCGCGATAACCGGCACCAGGCTAGCAGAGGATGATTAATGCTCCCAGAGCAGTCACGCTCACTTGCCTCGGGGCTGGGATTGTTTTCGGTTATTAAAGACGACAAAAAAAAAAAGGGAAATAATGGACTTTGCCATGTTTTATCGGGCTGATGGGTGTGGAGGGAACACGTTGGCCTCTTTGCTCACCCCGTGTTGGTGCCCAGCTCTGGCCGGCTGGTGAGGAAGGGCAGATGGAAGGATGGAGGATGAGGGATGAAGGATGAGGGATGAAGGATGAGGGATGGAGGAGGGATGAGGGATGAAGGAGGAGGGATGAGGGATGAAGGAGGAGGGATGCTTTCTGGCCAGGCTTTCACTTCTTACCCCGTGATGCTCCTGGCCACGCGCCCGGCACTGGGCACATCTTCTGCCCTGTGGCTGGGAGCTCCCCAGGGGCCGACCATCCGGGTCTGGCTTTTGTTTACCACCGTCCCAGGACATGGGCTGCATTTTCAGGGCCTTGCGCTGCCATAGCACATCCCCGGGCTGTTAGCGCCTGTCCGAGCCCGGGGATAGAGCCGGATGAGATCCTACAGTGGGAATCACGTCTCTGTCCCCTTCCCATCCACCTCCAGCCCCACCAAGCTGCCCAGCACTGAGACTGGGAGAACACACGTTCCCCCTCGTGTAGCCAGCCCGGCTCACGTGTGTCCCCCATGCCCGCACCGGGAGCAGCCGTGAACCCTTGGCCCAGGGCGGGTGCGCACTGGGAGGCGTTTTTGCAGGGCAGGGTGTAAATCAGGCCGATAAGGAAGGTTTCTGCTGCGTTCAGCCCCCGCCAAGAGCTGAGTGTGCGCTTCTGGTGATAAAGCAGCAATCGCTGCTCCGGGGCCGCGGTGAGCTCCCCACGGCCCGTTGCACCTCGTCCCCACGCAGAGGGGACACGTCAGGCTTTAACTACACCTTTTATCCAGGGAAAAGGTGGAAACAACCCTGTGGGGTTGCCAAAAATGCTCAGCAGAGATATTTTGCAGTCAGCACCTGGGAGCCAGGACTCCTAGGTCGCTCTTGCCATACCAGTACCCAAGCTTAGGTGACATCAAGGGGCTGCACTGGCCACAGCATTTACTCTAACGGTTTATAATTATTTTAGCAATCACAAGACTGAAATAAATGGCAAAAACCCCAGGGTTTTGGGGTTTGGTGGCTTTTTTTTTCAGAAGGATCAGAAAAAAGCTGTTTGCTTAGATGAAAAATTTGGATAGGAGATGTGGGGTTTTTTTTCCCCTCTTCCTCACGGCAGCGTCATAGCATCTGGGAAAGCAGCTTAGCGAATTACACACTATGATAATTGATTGAATTCATCAGGAAATAAAGCAGGAGCCTTTAAACTCAGGATCTGGAGAGGGAGGAAAAAAATTCTCCACACAGCGATTCGTACCAGCCGGCGCAGGGACCGTCATGCCCAGGAAACCACAGCCATCAGGAAAAGTAACACAGGAGGCTGCAAACCTGATGAAAAAGGGCTCCTTTGGAGCTTTAAATGGGGAGGGAATCCTTTCTCTCCCCTCCAGAAGCTCCTTGGTTGCTCAAATAGAGAGGTAGATCAGACAGGGGTTTCAAAGCACCCTTGAATGCTTTGAGAAATGGGATGAGGAAGCCAAAAATGTGGTTTGTAATAAAAGAAGGGGAAAACGGGCTTGAGCATCCCCAGCCAGAGGCTCTAGGGCTGGAACATACCCAGAAAAATCACCAAATCTTCCCTGCCAGGAGCAGGTCATGCTCCTTCGCAAGCGAGGCACCGCCACACTCGCACCCCCCCCGACCCACTGCGGTGACTCTCCGGCCATCGCACACGTGTCCGTGCACACGCGCTCCGGGGAGGGGAAGGACAACGTCTCCATGCAGCTGGTGATGGCGATTCAAGGTGACGGGAAGCATCCTCCTGGCCCAGGGACACCACGTCTCACCCAGCTCCACCCAAGCCCACGTCCCCACGAGCAGTTCAGCATCCGTCTCCGTGGCAACACATTTTTCACATCCTTGGATACCTCCTGTCCCTCTGGTCCACGGCACTGGCAGCCCCGGGTACCCTCTACACTGGGAGCAGATGGATGTCCATCACCCAGCCCATCTCCCCTGCAGGGTGTCCCATGGGTGTCTCTGAGCCCATCCTTGGTGGGTGCTGAGGCACAGCATGGATTCAGAGCAGCAGAGAGGCACCAACGGGTATCTTCAAGCTTGCAGACATCTCCCCTGCCTTTCTGGACCAACAGCCACTTCACCTGCCAGCATTCTCCTGCATGTAGGATGCTTTTTCTGCCTGATCCCAGCTGGGGTTTTAAAAGCTTTTTAGGAGGGGAAGCCACAGAGCTGCGGGCATCCTTGGCGATGCAGACAGCAAGAGGTCCTCTCACCCAACGCAAAGTCCTGCAGCAGCAGCGTCAGGGCCTCTTGCCTTGGAAGATGCGCACGTGCGAAATGATGGAGAGCTGCCCTTCCTCTGCAGGGTCACCCATCGGAAACACCAACCTTGGAAAAGGCCTCCCTCGCTGGAATTTCCGGATACCAGTGCCACGCTGAGATTGTGGAGCCTGTTTCGGCCGCGCCGCTCTCCCAAGGCCTCCACCGGTGCCGGAGGCTGAGCCGTGATGCCTTGGAGCTGGGGAAACCCCTCCCCGGCACAGCTGGGAACGGAGGTTGGTGGGGCGCAGGAAATCTCCATTCATCGGCACTTGGTCACCAGCCAAATTGGAGCCAACCCAACCGCTTTTTCCAACTTCCTAGCAAACTGGAGTTTCCAAAGACCTGTGGCCAGCGGGGAAAGGGGTCGGCAAGGGGGGTTGCTGGTTTCGCCCCCGGTTTCATGATGCCCAGGCTCCCAGGTGGTACCGGTGCTGTCGCACACCCACACGGGCTGGGGGTTGAGGGGCTGAAGGTTGTTTGGGTGCCACATCCGCCGTGCAGGTGGTGGGTGGTAGGGCAGGGTGGGAAGCTGTGATTTTTGGAGGGAGGTGTAATAGGCTGCAGGCTCCTAAATCCTTTTCTTTCTTATTATGGAAATGGCTCTGCAAACCCCGCAGGGTCCCCAGCCCTGGTAGGAGGACTTGTCCCTTGTCAAGGGGCCATGCTGTTCCCGTGGGGTCACCCCTTGGGCTCATGTCGAGGGGCTGTGGTGGTGGCCAGTTGCTCTGCAGCACCCAGCAGGGCCAAAAAGTCAAGGGCATTCCCTCTGTCCCCCCCCAAAAAAGCTCTCCCCTCTGTGGCAGGTGCCCACTGTGTCCCCATGCGGTGGTGGCCCTGACGAGGGGTGATGGGCTCAGCCAACCCAGGGCGCAAGGTCAGCCGGGGTGCAGCTCCCAGAGCTGGGCCAGGCCCTGGGGGAAAGGGATTGAGTTAATTAATAAGAAAAAAAAAAGAAGCAAAGAAAGGAACTGTCAAGTCTTCTGACACAGATCTGGTTTTCATTTTGAAGGAACTTTTTGTTACTCATTTATCATCAGCCTAATTCCTCCAAGTCCAAACCGCGTGGTGTGATGTGATGGGATCTCCTTCACAGCCAGCAGAAAGACTCCATTTCTCCGAAAAATGAGGTTATGCCGGGAAGGGTGTTGCTTTGGCAAGAGGCAGCGGGAGATGGACCTTGGCTGCGCCCCAAGCAAGAGCTTTCCCTCGTGCCCCGCGGCGGGTGGCCGGGGCGCTGCCGAGCGGTGTTTGCCGCACGACACCGGCATGGGGAGGGGATGTCCTGCCAAGCACCGTGGTTTGGTTGAGCTGGATCTCCGTGTGCCGAGCCAGGAGGGGATCGGGACTCTGCAGGGATGGAGCTGCCTCCCACCCACCCTGTCCACCTTTCTCCTCTTTTCTCTTTTTCCCATTCTCCCCTCGATTCTCCTTCATCTCCTTCCCTCCACGCTGTCCCAGCCCCTTCCCTCCCGGCATGGTCAAGCGCCAAAGGGACTTTGCACCCCAAGGCAGCACTCGCTCCTCGCTCCTTCCCGCAAGCCCGGACGCCGCCGAAGGGAGACCAAAATGCTCCGGTCTTATCTGCGAGGAGAGGCAGGCTCGGTGGGCAGGGTTTGTGCGAAGGCTGCTGGCTTATAAGCAGCCGGCAGCCGAGGCAAAGCCGTCTCACAAGGCACCGAGCGGAGCCCCCCCTCCCCGACTCCGTGCAGCGCTCCGGCCGCGATGCCCTCGGCGCTGGGGCTGCTGCTGTGGCTGAGCCTGGCTGGTGCCCTTCGGCCCGGCTTGGAGCCCCCCCAGTATGAACCCACCGAGCAAGGGGCCGCCCTCTACGCCAGCGCCTACAGCAGCACGGCCGAGCTCGTCCTCTTCGAGAGCGTCTCGGCCAGCTGGGATTACTACACCAACCTGACGGACGAAAACGCTGCGCTGCAGGTGGGTGGTGGGACAGGGGGGCGATGCCACCGTGGGGGTGTCCCCGGCACTGGGCACTGGGGAGGCTGGGGCATGGTGGGGACGCCTGGTGTGGTCTCCTTCCTCCTCCTTTCTCAGCACTCAGGATGGCAAACCAGGGCTGGGACTCGTAGTCCAGGAACCGCAGGGAGTTGCCCCAAATTGGCCCTCAGAGAGGCTCTGCCCCAGCGTGACAGCCCTGGTCTCGGAGTGGTGTCCGGGGTATTTTTAGAGGTTGTTCCCTCTTCCCAGCACCTTCCACTTTCCTTCCCCTCCTTCCCGGACTGTGGCCAGGTGTCAAGTGTCCCTGTCCCTGCCCAGTGCCACCACATCCCAGCACTGTGCCACCTCGGAGCCTCGCCACATCCTGGTGCCGGGGGGGTTTTGGTTTGGGGCAGACACCGGGAGCCCAAAGTGTGCACAAGCAGCGGAGTGGCGTCAGGACGGAGGCTGCCAGCCCCTGTCCCTGTGTCCCCAGCCCACGGGGATGAAGTCAGTCTTGGGGATGCACTCCAGGCTTTGGGGAATTTGCCGTCAGCCCGGCTACGTGTGGGCAGAGCCGTGGCGGGGAGCGATGCTGGGGGTGTCCCACAGGCGCGTGTGTGTCTGGCCGGGGGTTTGTGTGTCTTTAGGCTGGATGTAGCAGGGCAGGGAGATTCCGGTTGGGAATCGCAGGCTGCAGAGGTTTCCTGACTCTCGCTGTGCCCGAGGAGCTGACGGCTGCCCCAGAGCTGGGGGCACAGCCATGGCCCTGGGCACAGCGCAGGGAGAGACCTTCCACCCCGTATAGACAGCGGTGCACAGGGGTGGGTGCAGCCCGTACGTGACCAAGACGTGTTCAGGGATCCCAGAGTCACCCCCATGCCCCAAGGGCTGCGATTCGGCCCCGAACCTCACCGGATCCCACAGGGACAGGGGCACAGCGTGCCCTGCGACAGGAAGGAAACGCGTCTTCCTGCGCAGGGGGGAGATCGCAGCCAGGTCTGGCCGCTGCCAACTTGGCAGGACACCCAAGAGCACCCAAGTGCCCCTAAAGCCTTTTTTTTTGGGCGAGCTTATGTGATGTCTGGGCAGGCGCCCAGCGTCTGCTGCAGATGTGGTGGGGTTGAGGAATTTGGGACAGAACGGGAGCATCCTGGTCATGCCGAGTCCAAGTTAGGGTCAGGAAAGCACCTTGCGTGGACTTTTCTCAAGGGAATTCCAGGCCAGTTGCCACAGTTTCCTGTGTTAATAAATGCCCCAGGATCACGGCCAGACGCTCCCAAGCCAGCCCAGGAAGAGGAGAGGACCTGGCCCCCGAGGTCAGCCCACCGATGGGGCAGCAGGGAGGCGTGCGGTGGCACGTGGAGGCACTGGGTGCTAAAGGGTTAAAAACTGCCCAGCACAACCTGAGAGGCAGAATTTGGGGATCTGGGGGAGCCTTGGGCCAGGAAGACCCCACACGCTCCATAACACGAGGGGCTGAGCCAGGCCACCACGCTGGCCTCTGGGCAAGAGGCTGGCAAGGGTGTTCATGGTTCGGGGGCTGCACACGGGTGCCAGACCTCTCCAAGCGCCTGGGGTAGAGCAGCCCCAGCGCCCCGGGCCACATCCTGCACCGCTGAATCTTCCCTGTGCAACCAGCAGCAGGGAGGGACTGGGGTTTGGCAGGGAGACCTGGGGGCTGCGGGCATCCAGGGGCCTCTGAGCCCCTCCAAAGGGGCACCCCCACAGAGAGAGCTCCTGGCTGTGGGGGGGCGAAGGGCCAGGGCTGGTGGGCACGGCTGCGGCGAGGGGGTCTCGGGCAGCACCGCCAGCCTCGGCTCGCTCCGCCGGAGCTGTCAGGAGAGTTTAGGGTACGATTCGCCTGACCAAACACAGGCGCCTGTTCGAGGAGAAGACAAAACACAGCTGGACTCTGCTTCCTACAGCTCCCCCGGCTCCGCAGCGGTGTCTGGGAAGGGGGAACGATATCCCCTGTTCTGCGGGGTGATGCAAGAGCCCTGCTCCAGCACAGGGTGTCTGGGGGCCGGTGCACCCCGGTGTGCCAGGGGGTTGGGGACAGTGGGTACCCGGAGTGATGCTGTGGTGCTGGGATGTGGGAGGGTGGGCAGCCAGGGGCACCTGGCACTTTTGGCATCCCCACTCCTGTGTCCCTTGGCTGCGTGGGTGCCTGCCCCGGGCATCCACCAGCCCTGCCGCACGGTAACTCCCTTCCCTCCCCACTGCCAGCTGAGGGAATGTGAAGATTAAAATAAAACAAACCAGGCTTGTTGGAGCCAGGCTAAAAATGCCATGAATAACAGCTAATTAGCTCCATCAATCACGCCGGGATGGCACATGGACAGCGAACAGGCGCTCTGCACCTTCTCACTCCATCCTCCACATTGCCTGGACCGGGACCCTCATGAAATATCAGCGTTTCCCAAAAATACAGCTGACACCAGCTGGGCCGGGATGCGACTGCCCGCTGCACACCCAGTCTCAGCATCGTGGCCGCCGGCCGTGCTCCCAGCTGCCTAAATAACCCCTTGCAGAGCAGGCAGCTCCCGGCCGTCCCACGGCCCTGGGAAGGGAGGTCGGGGCTGGCAGGAGATGGGTGACAGCGAGAGACCCAAAACTGGGGGCTGGGTGCACATGGGTGTCCCTCTGCAAGGTGAAAGCCAGGTACGGCGCTGCCAGGGCACGGGCTGCAGATAGGCGAAGGAGAAATGTGTAGATCTAGCAAGGAGGTACAGGACAGAAAAAGGTGAAAGTGGAATCCTTGTAGTTTTCCTCTGGGCTTCTGCAAAGGTGGGAAACAACAGGAAAAGGAATAAAATGAAGCCAGACCTCAGAGCTCCATCTGAAACCGGGGTCTGGCAGCTGCCAGAGCCAGGCTGGGAGCACCAGGACACGCTGCTAGCGTGGGGTGGACATCCCGTCCCTGCATCCCGACCAGGCCACAACACCCTGGAGCCACCTCCAAAACATCCTCAAAGGCCACCTCGGTGGGTGCTCGCCAGCAGTGCCGTGGGGGCTGCAGACGTTGCTGCATCAGCTGGAAGCTGATGTCTCTATCCATGAATGTCACAGACTGGTGACAGTCCTGCCTGCCACCTCATGTCACAAACCCTTGTGGTCCTGAACCCGGTCCCTAAACCATTACCTGGGTGGTGGCATATCCTGGGGCTGGTCCTGAGTCCCCGTGTCCCCTCTCGCCGTCCAGGTTGAGGCATCGCTGGAGGAGCAAAACTTCACGGAGCTGTGGGGGAAGAAAGCCAAGGAGCTCTACGGCAACATCTGGAGCAACTTCAGTGACCCACAGCTGAGGAAAATCATCAGCTCCATCCAGACGCTGGGACCCTCCAACCTGCCCCTGGAGAAGAGAGAGCAGGTAGATGGTGTGACAGCGAAGCCCTGGGCCTTGTTGGGGTGCTGCAATCCCTTAGAGGGATTTTTTTTCCAAACCTCCAGCCCCTGTTGCTGGCCTGTTGCCTGTCTGATGCATTTTGGAGGGTGTCCCTGGCCGGTGTGCAGGGAAGAGAGTGATGGAGAGGGGAGCCAGGGTGCTATCTCCAGGGGATGTGGGGTGCCTGCTGGCCCCCTTACCCAGCCCTAACCTCATCTTGGAGCTATCCAAGTGGGAACTGGAGATTTCCTGCTTACACAGAGAGGCCTTGGGCGTCACCCGGAGAGCAGCCAGGCTGTGCCCATGGCCAGGGGCCAGCTGGCTCGACCTCCCCCCCTCAGTGCTCCTCGGGGCCAAAAAGGAGAGCTGCTGCAGGCAGTGGAGACCCTGAGCCATCCCTGCAAGCCTGGAGATGCTGCGCCTTGGGGACACAGCCTTGGTGACACGCTAGGGACGTCAGGACACCCTGAACCTTCCCCATCACAGCTCTGAGCTTTCAGGGTCGTTTCCTTAAACGCAACGTGATTTCCATTTCCGTGCGTGAAAATATTGCCCAGGCTGAGGCCGGCAGCCTCTTGGCTCTGCAGGAGTGCAGGGACACTGGCACTGCTGTCCCCTCCAGCAGTGGGCTGGCCTCCTGACAGCCCTCCCCACCGAAACCCTGGCAAAGCCCGGTGATACAATCCTTTCCGGAGAAGCGTCGGCCCCGGTTCCTTCCAGGAAACCCATCCCTACTCTCTCCCAGATAGCAGGCAGCATCGCGTCTCCTCCCTGCACATCAGCCACGTCTCGCCTGTCCCCAGGCAGCTCCATCCCACAGCCGCCACCATCCCGTCTCCAGCTCCATCCCCTCCGCCCGGCCGGAGCAGAGGGATGGGAGCGGAGAGAGGGATGGAGCCGAGGAATTTCCTTCCCTGGGAATGGGCTCCCCGGGCAGGTTCCAGGAAACCTCCTGTTGCTATTGTTTGCTGTTGTTGAAGTTCACAGAAATAAATCCCCCTCCTCCTCCTCCTCCTCCTGCTTTTCTTATTTATCTTTTTTTTTTTTTTAACCCGCTTAGATAAACAGGCCGTGCCGCAGCCCCGCTGACAAAGGGGTTTATAAATAGCCCCACTCTGGGACACCGCGAGCGCTCGCGCCGTGTTGGAGGGGGGTTTGGTGAGCGGCCGTGCATGGGTCGGCTGTCCCTGCTCCCACCATGCGGCGGGTGCAAAGGCTCTGGGTGATAACACGCTTATCTCACCAAAAACGCGCTGGATAAACACACCAACCCTCCTCCGCATCCCTGCGGACACACACACTCCGGAGCTACGAAGGCTGTCAATCCCTCCTGAAGGGCCATTCCCACCCTCTTCCAGCCCCAACGTCTTTTCCTTCCCTGCAGTACAACACCATCCTGAGTGACATGGACAAAATCTACTCCACGGCCAAGGTGTGTCCGCCCAACGGTACCTGCTGGGAGCTGGAGCCAGGTATCGTCCTTGTCCCTCTGCCCCTGCGGGGTGCCGAGCACCCCATGGCCATGAGTTTGTCCCAGTAGGTTGGGGTTGGCAGGTCCCACCCGTGCTCATGAGGGTTGTCCACGGAGTGAGGATGGGTATTTGGGTCTGGTACGATGCTGGTGGCACCTGTGCCACTGCGGGATGTGACACCCCCCCCGTGCCCCTCTCTCATGTCCTCCTTCCCCCTCTGCCTCAGACATCTCCGACATCATGGCCACCTCTCGCAGCTACAAGAAGCTGCTCTACGCCTGGGAGGGGTGGCACAACGCCGCGGGCAACCCGCTGCGCGCCAAGTACGAGGAATTTGTGAAGCTGAGCAACGAGGCCTACCAGATGGATGGTACGAGGAGGAAGGGGATGCAGGGGGTGGTCAGGGGTGGGAACTGGGGCCAGGGCAATGGGGTGCCCTGCTGCTCTCCCCATCCTGCATGCTGCTGGGCATCCAAATTCCATTTCCCTGGTGCCAACAATTTAGGGAGGGGGTAAAAATCCTACTGCTGTCCCCTGGTCCTGGCTCTTGGGGCTGGGTGTGGGGGAAGCCCCCAGGGGCCAGAGCCAGGGGTCATTGCTGCCTCCCTGTCAGGGTTCGAGGACACAGGCAGCTACTGGCGCTCCTGGTACGACTCAACCTCTTTCGAGAAAGACCTGGAGGGTCTCTACAACCAGCTAGAACCACTCTACCTCAACCTGCACGCCTTTGTCCGGAGGAAGTTGTACGACCGCTATGGCCCCAAATACATCAACCTGAAGGGTCCCATCCCTGCTCATCTCCTGGGTAAGAGGAGGGACCCACCAGCCCAGGGCTGCTGGTGGGACCAGAGGAGCACACATAGGGCCATACTGGGACAGGGAGGTCCCAGTTATCACTATGTTTCTCTTCCTCCCGACCTACCACGAGATTTGCTCCAGCTGTTTTCTTTTCTCAGGCAACATGTGGGCTC
Source organism: Ardeotis arabs (assembly GCA_011801015.1). NCBI lineage: Eukaryota > Metazoa > Chordata > Aves > Otidiformes > Otididae > Ardeotis > Ardeotis arabs. The sequence continues at coordinate 210,115 of JAAGAY010148527.1, forward strand.
AGCAGTGGAACAACATCTATGACCTGATGGTCCCCTACCCTGAGAAGCCCAACCTCGATGTCACGAGCACCATGGTGCAGCAGGTGATGGGCTGAGGGACTCACTGGTGGCACCAGGAGGACAAAAATGGGGGTGTTGGATGAGGCTTGCCCATAACATTGACCCCATGGGAGTCGTTTTTCACACCTGCATAGGGAACAGCAGAAAAGGCACGTCCAGGAGGGGAACTGACAATGAAATGACCCCACTCTCTCTCTGGCAATGGCCATGGTATCTCCAGCTCCCCTCTCCTGTCCATGCTGGGCACCAGTACCACTATTCAGTGTTTTTAGCAATGTTCGCCCCATTTCTGTGGTCAGGGCTCCCCATCAGGGTGAGAGGAGCAGGACCACAGTCCCTTGGAGGGACTGATCCCCATGGTGCTGCGAGAGGCGATGTCCAGAGCTTGGGCAGACCCTTCCTCAGCCATAACCTACTGCCTGCTGCCCACCAGGGATGGAATGCTACCCATATGTTCCGGGTCTCAGAGGAGTTCTTCACCTCACTGGGGCTGCTGGAGATGCCTCCCGAGTTTTGGGAGAAGTCCATGCTGGAGAAGCCAGCGGACGGGCGTGAGGTGGTGTGCCACGCCTCAGCCTGGGACTTCTACAATCGCAAAGACTTCAGGTGTGTGTGGGCACCTAGGGGTACAGGGCTACAGGGTAAGACCCCCCCTCCATCCCCCTTGGTGGTCACCATTTTGGGTACCCCCACCCTGGCTGTGCAACCCAACCTGTCACCTTTTGGGGTAAGGTCTTGGGACACCACGCTGCCCTGCCTTCCCCTCCACTGGGTCTTTCCCCTTCCCCACGGGGTGCTGCCACCCTCTCAGAGACCCTGGAGAGTTCTTCCAATCGAGGGGGTGCACAGGCAGCCAGGGTCCCTCACCCCACTCAGGCAACGCTCTGTTTTCACCGGGCAGGATCAAGCAGTGCACGACGGTGACCATGGAGCAGTTGTTCACGGTGCACCACGAGATGGGCCATGTTCAGTACTACCTGCAATACAAGGACCAGCCCGTCTCCTTCCGCAGCGGGGCCAACCCTGGCTTCCATGAGGCCATCGGCGACGTCATGTCCCTGTCTGTCTCCACCCCCAGCCACCTCAAGAAAATTGGTCTCCTCAGCAGTGCCACTGAGGACACAGGTATGGCATCCACCCTGGGGAGCTGGGTGGCCCGGAAGGCCTGTGGCACTGGGAAGGGTTTGGGACATGCCAGGGTGGGCTGCAGTCTGGCAACATAGCCCAAAGCAGGCAAGACCCCAGGGCTGATGTGTGCCTGTCACCCACGCTTGGTTCCATGCCCAACCCCTTCTTCGCTCCGTGTAGGAGCCTTCATGGCTCCATCCTCTTCACCCCTGAGGGCAAGAGAGATGCTCTCCAGAGCTTGTCTGTGCCCTTCCCTTCTCCATCAGAGCCCCAAATCTGAAAACAGCATCTTTGTGCTTGATCAGTTCTGACCTTTCCAGCCTTCCCCCTTCCCTCGCCAAGAAACATCCACCCCAGGAGCTCCCGGTGTATTTCTGCGGAGGTGGCACTGAGTGCTTACGTGCACAGTCGAGAGGACAGTCAATGGGTGACATCTCTGCCTGCCAGACAGCGCAGCGGGGGAGGACTTGTTGCTGCAGGGCACTGCCCAGCTTGGCAAGAGTCTCTTCCCCACGCCCGACATCTCTCAGCCAACATGTCAAAGCAGACAGCGGCAGAGGAAACCAAGCATTCGCAGACTCCTGCCGCAGGCAGCTGCTTTGCAGAGGAGGGACAGTCCTGGGATCCTCCTGCCTTGTCATTAAACACGTCTCACAATGGGGAAGCCATTGCAGCAGCCAAGAGCGTCAGGCCAGTGCTGCATAAACACCATGGAGCAGATGGTCGCTGCCTCAAGGCACCACTGCCCGACTAACCAGCCCTTGGCAGCCATGCCATCACAGCAACAGCAGCCAACAGACCCTCAGGGTGGTTCTGCCAACCCCTCTCTGACCCCACAGCTTCAGCTGAGTCTCCAGCAGGTCCTTCTGCAACCTTCCTTCCCTAGGTTTCCTCGAGGCAATGGGGAAAGCAGATGTCACCATCCCCTGTGCTCTCCATGATTCAGTGGTGACTGTCCTAGAGCTGACTCCAGTTCTGGGTCTAGACCATGAGAGCCTTTGCAGTGGTGTGACAGCCCTGCAGATCAAACCTCCTTTGCCTTGAGGTCCCAGGGTGAAGGCATGAAGAGGGAACCATTGGAGCTACACTCACCAAAGACCTTCTCGCTCTGAGAGCCAGGCTGACAGCAAGGGAACACCACACTTGTCACTCCCCTTGTCCCCACTCAGTAAAAAGGCACATGTTGCCCCAAGTAGGAGCTGCATCTAGAGAAGCCTCCTGTGTCCTACACAGCCTTCTCTAGGGAGCAAAATTATACGTTGAAATGCTGTCTCCAGTTTTCATCCAGATCTGCTCACCCTCTTGCTCACAAAAAGTCATAGGGCTGTCTAGTCAGACTCCTTCCCAACCTGGTTCAGGCTCTGTTTCATGCAGAGAGCAACATCAACTACCTGCTGAAGATGGCCTTGGAGAAGATCGCCTTCCTGCCCTTCGGCTACCTCATCGACCAGTGGCGCTGGAACGTGTTCAGTGGCAGCACGCCCCCGAACCGTTACAACTACGACTGGTGGTATCTGAGGTAGAGGACAGTCACCAAGGGTGGATGGGGGTGTGGAAGCTGGGGGTGTGCAAGGAAAGAAGGCAGGGAAGAAGGGAGGAGAGGAAAAAAGGAAAAAAGTAGCCGTGGAGATGTCTGAAGAACAATGGATGGATGGGTGAGTGGGATGGATGGATGGAAATACATGGCAGCACACTGTAGTTGTGCACATTTCTTCAAAATTGTGCCTTCCCTTCCCATTCCCTGCCTTGATTCTTCTGTCCCCTTATCTCCATGCTCATGCTCTTGTTCTCTGTTGTCTACAGAACCAAATACCAGGGTATCTGTGCTCCGGTTTCAAGGAATGAGAGCAACTTTGACCCCGGAGCAAAGTACCACATCCCTGGGAACACCCCTTACATCAGGTAGAGGAAGGGCTGGCAAGGGGACAGAAGCCTGGGGAGCAGGGGGGCTCAGCTCTGTGGGCAGGGACTGGGAAGCGTTGCTCCTGCTCAAGACACAGAGGCCATCCAACTCTTGGGACTACAAATGGTGGGGAGCTGACGTGTGGCCAGCTGCCCTTCCCTGTGCCCTGGGACTTGTCTGCTTCCCTTTGTCCCCAGTGCTCACCTTCATGGGCTTCCTTGGCAGGTACTTTGCGAGCTTCATCCTCCAGTTCCAGTTTCACAAGGCGCTGTGCCAGGCGGCCAACCACAGCGGTCCCCTGCACACCTGCGACATCTACATGTCCAAAGAGGCTGGAGCCAAACTCAGGTGGGGACAGAGGAGGGTTGGGACAATCGCCACAGGCAGGTGTGTGCGTGGAAGCTGATGGTGTGCAAGGGAAGGAAAGAAGGAAGGAAGGAAAAGTGGCTATGGAGATGGCTGGAGAAATAGCTTTGCAGATGGATGGATGGATGGATGGAAATACATGGAAGCACTGGGGTCAGGTGAGTGGTCCTCACCAGAGTATTGTCCCTGTCATGAGCTCCCACCCAGACAAGAGGTCACTAAAGCACTTTTGGTCCCTGTTGACTCCCTGGGTGTCAACAAACGCACGAGTATGTGATGGGGACTCCTCAGTCCCCGTACACAGGACAGATGGGGGCTCCAGAGGCAGTTCCCAGGTTCGCTTCCCACTCAGGAATTGTATCTTCAACCGTTGCGATGCTGAGAGACCATCACCACTTTTCTCCCATCCATCCCCTGGCCTCATGCTGGATCTTGCTCTCCTGCTCCTCTGTAGGGAAGTGTTGAAAGCTGGGTCTTCCAAGTCTTGGCAGGAAATCCTGTTCAATCTCACTGGCACAGAGAAGATGGATGCTGGGCCCCTCCTGGAGTACTTCAGCCCTGTCACCGAGTGGCTTCAGGAGCAGAACAACAAGACTAATGAGGTGCTGGGCTGGCCTGAGTTTGACTGGCGTCCCCCTGTCCCTGAAGGCTACCCTGAAGGCATTGGTAAGGCTGCAGTTGGGTCTGGGGAGGGGCAGGAAGGGGTCTCCCAGGGGACATGGCTAATCCTCAGGCAGGACAGTGCTGAGGGACATCTCTGCTGTGGGTGGGGGAGGCACCCATGCCAGAAAAGAGAAATAACCACGTGGTGTCCCACAGGGTGCTGCTTCCCAGGAAGCAGATGCCATTAGCCAACCCCTTGACGTACCATTGTCTGAAGCTGTGGCCTTGCTGCTGTGGTAGTGCCACCAGTCATGGTGTGATAAGTCATCTGTTTTCAGCTGCATCCTTTCTGGTCAAGTGGCAGGGTCTAGGGCACGCAGCATGTCCTGTTATCCCATCCCCTGTGCAATAGGACACCCCCAGGAACACTCCTCTGCCCCCATTTCTTGTCTCAACATGTTCTCAAGTTGTGGCATCCTTCATAGACCTGCAGTTCTGGGAAAAGCTCAACCATAGCTTCTCCATGAGGTGGTGCTCCTGCAAAGAGAAGGAGCCTTCTGACTCCCCTTGTCTTCCTCCATATATCTCGTCCTCTAGACAAAATAGCAGATGAAGCACAAGCTAAAGAGTTCTTGTCCGAGTACAACAGCACGGCCGAGGCAGTGTGGAATGCCTACACCGAGGCATCCTGGGCCTACAACACCAACATCACCGACTACAACAAGGAGATCATGGTATGGGAACAACCCCGGGGCTGTGTGGGGAGAGGCCACAGGCAAGGCGGGCAGCTGGTATCCAGGGCACATTTCAGATGAGTTCTGAAAACCAGGGCAGCCTCTGCCCCTAGCCAAGGGGCAATGTTCTCATCCAGCAGGTGCCTTTTCCATTAAAACCCTCATCACGCCATGAGGCACCCACAAGGGCAGCCATGGGGAGGCTGTCCGTCACGGCATGTCAGGTCATATTTCTGGTGATGGCCTGTGCCTCAGAGATCTCCCTCAAGTAACTCCTCTCCTGTCCCTTTCTGCCCTCGCAGCTGGATAAGAACTTGGCCATGTCCAAGCACACCCTTGAATATGGCACAAGGGCCAGGCAGTTCGACGTCTCTGACTTCCAGGACCAAAGTGTCATACGCATCCTCAAGAAGCTGAGTGTCCTTGAGAAGGCAGCCCTGCCTGAGAACGAGCTGAAGGAGGTGAGTTGCAAGGGGACAGAGCAGGACAGGGTGTCCCTTGCCACTACCCTGTGTGGAGACACAGTCTTCTCCCAGCTTTTAGGAAATGCCATTGGGCAGCCACTCCTTGCCCTTGAACAAGGTGATAGTTCGGTACCTTCTACACAAAGCCAAGATCCTTGTCTCCAGGATTTCCCACCCAAAGTTTGTCTATCCCTGGCTGCTTGAGTGGCAATGGCACATTGCTTGCTGGCCCTGGTCCCTGCTGTATTGACTCCACTTGGCCTCCATTTGGGGTCACACTTTGCCTTGGACGGGACCAGAGGAAAACACCTGGGGACATCTCAATGGGCTGTGATGTTCTCCAAGAGAAGGAGCGAGGATAACCAGCTCACATGATCTGATTTTCTTTGCAGTACAACACCCTCCTCTCAGATATGGAGACCACGTACAGTGTAGCCAAGGTCTGCAGAGAGGACAAAACCTGTCACCCCCTGGATCCAGGTAAGATCTGGCAGCATGTCTGCTGAGTCATCTGCAACAGGCCCAGAAAGGAGGGATTTTTAACAGGGATATGGAGAAGGGTCATGAAGGGGCCTTCCCACCTTCTCTGTGATGGCCCCTGAGAAGCACATCAGGTCTATCACCATTGCATCAGCCCAGCCCATCCAACAGTATCACTTTGGCTTCATTGCTCTCCCTTCAGACCTCACAGACATTATGGCCACCTCACGCGACTACGATGAGCTCCTCTTTGCCTGGAAGGGCTGGCGGGATGCATCTGGGAAGATGATCAAGAACAACTACAAGCGATACGTGGAACTGAGCAACAAGGCAGCCGTACTCAATGGTCAGTGTCCTACTCCCTTAGAAACCCACCATGGTCTTAACACCCTGTGGGCAGAGAATCAGTCATCCAACTCAGGGCCAAAATCTTGAGGGTATGGAGGCCCCACTAGCTCCCATGAGATCCACTGTCTCGTAGATATGGAGGGACGTGGGGTGCCTGAGCAGTAAAACGGGCTGTTGTCCAAGAAGGGCAGTGTCTGACAGCTTCTGCTCTTGCCCTACCACAGGCTACACGGACAACGGGGCCTTCTGGAGATCCCTGTATGAAACACCCACCTTTGAGGAAGATCTGGAGAGCTTGTACCTGCAGCTGCAACCCCTGTACCTCAACCTGCACGCCTACGTACGCCGAGCTCTATACAAAAAGTATGGTGCAGAGCGCATAAACCTGAAGGGTCCCATCCCTGCCCACCTGCTAGGTAAGGGCTCTGCTCAAGGGGCCAGGCAGGGTGATCCACCCTGTGCAGGAATCAGGAGTAACTGGTTGCTTTTTCTCTTCTCTCCCTGTCTCCCTCCTGCCGTGCATTGTCCTCCTGTGCTTCCCAGGCAACATGTGGGCCCAGTCATGGTCCAACATTTTCGACCTGGTGATACCTTTCCCAGATGCCACCAAGGTGGATGCCACCCCAGCCATGAAACAACAGGTCAGTGCTTTTCCAGGCTGCACTGGGCAAGCCCCTTGGGACCCAGCACCCTTTGGCCATGGCCACCACCCATGGTGCCAAATGCTCTGGTGCTGCCAAAAGCCTCCATCTCTCATCCACATTCTCTACCCACCTAGGTATGCCAAGGGCTGGATCCAGCTCTAGCTGCCCCCAAAATATCCCCCCTGCCGAGAGGAACAAGGCTGTCCATGGCCTCCCATCCTTCCCACAGCCCCCTGCACGCCCCATTACCCCTTACTAGGTCCTCTGTCTGCTTTCTTCCCAGGGCTGGACACCCAAGATGATGTTTGAAGAGTCGGATCGTTTCTTTACCTCTCTGGGCCTCATCCCCATGCCGCAGGAGTTCTGGGACAAGTCCATGATCGAGAAGCCGGCAGACGGGCGGGAGGTGGTGTGTCACGCCTCAGCCTGGGACTTCTACAACCGCAAGGACTTCAGGTGCCCATGGGGAGCAAGTGGTGGCCCCAGCTGACGTGGTGCTGGGGTAGCTAGCAATGTCTTGGTAGAATAAGGGCATGTGGCCTGGTGCCACCACAGTGTCTCTTGCCCTACGGCTGTGGCAGCTCCACTCTGGCATTGCCACTGGTACCCAAGATGCAGGCGTTGCTGGTAGGATCCCCCGTGATGGATGGAAGGCAGTCAATGCCTTTCCCGCCATGGAGAACAGAAAAGCCAGTGAACAGGGACAGGGAACAGCCAGGGACAGCAGAAGATGCAGGAGAAAAGAGAGACACTAATCTCAAGGAGTAGGACCACCCCAGATGTGAGGTGGGGGCATGTGGAAAGGGAGGCCAAAGGGAAAAATAGCTCCAGGGGGTGTGATTATTGCTCGAGGTTTTTCACCCCAGAACTGCCTCTCCTTCTCCCCCCATCCCACATGTCCTGGTTCAGGATCAAGCAGTGCACCGTGGTGAACATGGACGACCTAATCACGGTGCACCACGAGATGGGCCACGTCCAGTACTTCCTGCAGTACATGGACCAGCCCATCTCGTTCCGCGACGGGGCCAACCCTGGCTTCCACGAGGCTGTCGGGGATGTCATGGCCTTGTCTGTCTCCACCCCCAAACACCTGCACAGCATCAAGCTGCTGGACCAAGTCACAGAAAACGCAGGTGAGCTGGCAGGGGAGCACCACACAGCAAAGGCAGGGGGCTGCTGGGGCACAGCTGGAGATACAGAGGGTCAGGATGGGCTGGGCAGGGTGGAAGGGGTCAGGGACATGCACAGTGGCTTTGCATGCGTGGAGGGGATAGGAGCTGGTGGGGACACCCTGCTCTTGGGCAGAATGACCCCTATGGGGTGGAGAGGTGGGTACCATACTGCCTTGCTCACATCTTCCCACCCTGGGCAGAAAGTGACATTAACTACCTGATGAGCATCGCCCTGGACAAAATTGCCTTCCTGCCCTTCGGGTACCTCATGGACCAGTGGCGCTGGAAGGTGTTTGATGGACGGATCAAGGAGGACGAGTACAACCAGCAGTGGTGGAATCTCAGGTGTGCTTGAATTCAGACCCCTCTTTGGTGCAAGGGCCTTGGCCATTGTCCCACTAAGTGTTTTCTCTCATGGTCCGGTTGGCTGCAATGGGACACGATGGGATATGGAACCTCACACCCTGAAGTGTTCCCTCCCAGCTTACCCACCCCCTTCTCCTCATACTGGACTAACTCTCCCTCTCTGGCCCAGGATGAAGTACCAGGGCCTATGCTCACCAGTGCCAAGGTCTGAAGAGGACTTTGACCCCGGGGCAAAGTTTCACATCCCTGCCAACGTCCCCTACATCAGGTGAGTAAGCAGCACTGGGGCAGGAGGGACACCACTTGGACACAGAAGCGGGATCTCCAGCTCAGACACCATCAATGGCACCTTTTTTCATGGCTGGTGGGATAGTTTGTGGTACCATCCTGAGGGTGCTGGGCAGCTGTGGGGACCCTGGCAGAGCCTCAGAGAGGAAGGCTGGATTTGGGGGAATTTCCCCCTACCTGAGGAGGACGGGCTCATCCACCCAGGTGGCCATAAAACACATTCAAGGAGAAACAGCATCAGCAGATGGGATTGAGCTGATGCAGGTTGTAGCTCCAAAGCCAGTGATGTTCCTCCAGACTTGGAGGGTGCAACCAGGGGGACCACATCCTCCTTGCACAGCCACTAAAAGGGTCTGTTCCCATCTCCTCACTCCTCTCCATCCTCCCAGGTACTTCATCAGCTTCGTGATCCAGTTCCAGTTCCACCAGGCGCTCTGTGCAGCAGCTGGGCACACGGGTCCCCTGCACAAGTGTGACATCTACCAATCCAAGGAAGCCGGGAAGATCTTGGGGTAGGCGTGTGGACAGGGCAGAGCCAAGATATTTATGTCTCCAAATACCTCAAAGCCAGCCCAGCAAGACAGGAGGCAGCGCAGCCCCTGGTCTTCCATCCCCTCCCTGCCCCAGTGTGAGATGCTCTGGACCCTTGGCTGGGTGCTGGGGCCCCCTGGGCTGGGTGCTGGGGCCGCGATTGCAAAAGCAGCCACTAGATGGTAGCTGGGACCCTGCTGGGTAGAAGACTCCCTCCCCCCCCTCCTCCACCCAGTCCCCTATTCCCTAGGGAAAACAACCCCCTTGCTTCAAGAAAAACATCTGCAAAGTTAACCCTTTCATGCAGCAACGGCTCCATCAGGCTGGAGTCACTGGAGGGCTTTGGTCCATGTAAACCTCCCCTGCCTCACTTTCCCCCAAGCAAAGCCTTCCCAGGTGGCACCTAGGGATGCTGATACCAAGAGCCCCAAGCCCTGGGGAAGAGGGAAGGGCTGATGGCCAAGAGGGTGATGGGGAACCCACCAGAGCTGATTTCTCCTGCCACAGGGACACCCTGAAGCTGGGTTTCAGCAAGCCATGGCCCGAAGCCATGCAGCTCATCACAGGGCAGCCCAACATGTCAGCCAATGCCTTGATGAACTACTTTGAGCCACTCATGACATGGCTGGTGAAGGAGAACGAGAAGAACGGGGAGGTCCTGGGCTGGCCTGAGTACAGCTGGACTCCTTACACAGGTATGCAGGGCTCAGCCAAGCACAGCAGGTCTGTGATGGGCCACATGGGAGAGGTGGAGCCATCTTGATGCTCCTTGGCCACTCCAAAAACCACAGGGTGTTTGGATGCTTCTCCTTGAAGCAGAGTCTGAAGGGAACACGGCATCCAAGAGACCAGCAAAGGGAGAGCTGATGACCCAACACACCCCAGCCCAGAGCCACCAGTACCAACTATGTCCCTTATTTCTCCATTTTCCAGCCACTCCAGCCCAAGCCAGCTCTGACCGAACCGATTTCCTGGGCATGTCCCTGGCCGGCAACCAAGCCACAGCGGGCGGCTGGGTCCTGCTTGCCCTGGCACTCATCTTCCTCATCACCACCATCTTCTTGGGCGTCATGTTCTTCACAGCCAGGAGAAAGGCCTTCAAATCCAGCTCAGAAATGGAACTGAAATAGAGCAGCCATCAGCAAGGGAGCATGGACAGGGTGCAAGCATGGGCATTTGCGCAGGCTGGCAGCAACGTCGTGGGCACGTTTGCTAATGAAGCCATGGGTTTCCACAGCCCAGGACTCCTCTCTCCAATCAGGTCAGACTTTTTTCCACTATGCAAGAGCCAAAGCAGAAAAGAGCTATTTATTTGTCAATGTCTGCAGCAGAGGAAGAGAAATTCAGGCACCAGCGGGCATGGAGCCATCACAAGCTGCCCCTGCGCCCAGGCCTGGGAGCCGGTCCAGCCTGGGCACCCACCAGCCATCTCCAAATCTGTGGGCAAAGCCACAGGGACTTCAAGTGACTGAGGGCAGTTTGGGGAGGGACAAAGCAGGGTCCCACCCCCAGTTTGCCCACTGCCGGGCCGTTCACTTGCATGGATGAAAAATAAACTCATGTCTTGTCACCCCCAGAGCAGCAGCTTGGCTCCTTCTTGCAGGTGGGCTCACATCTCAAGGGGAGTGGGCTCTTGAGTAGGAGAGCTGCCACCCCAAGCCAGTGCAACTCCAAACCCCTGAGGGACAACCCAGCTTTGGGGCAACACACCTGCAGCACCCAGCCTCCCCCATCCCCACCCCAAAAGCTCCACATCCCCTCACAGCATCCCCATCCTCCCCTGAGCCACAGTCCCACCACAGCTGACAGCTCACGGGTTCACCATGGAGCACGTGCCCAAGGAAAGGGGATGAATTGGGGCCAGAAACCCCCAAAGTCCAGGTCTGAACTGCTCTAAGGGTTGGGGGGGAAGGGGGGGGGTCACCAAGCCCTGGCTGGAGCTGATGGCCGCCATGGTCCCAGCACAGGAATGACACATGTTTACATAAGGGCTGGGGGGGGCTCTGAGGTCAGCGATCGCCTCCCACCCTCCTGCTTCTGATTATCTCAGGATCAGCCCTGCTTGAGGCTTTCCCCCCACCCTCCCCATCTTTCTTCTGCTTCTGTAAATAAAACTTGGTATTTGTTCTGCAGTGATTAGGTGCAAAACTAATCCCAGGCTGGGGATTATTGCAGCCTTAAAGAGCCGCGATCTGCCGCAGCCCAGAGCGGCAGGGGAAATGAGGGGATCTGGGATGATCCACCCTTCCCCTCCCTGTCTGATGGCCTCCACCCTCGCTCGTGTCTTACATGGGGAAACTGAGGCCCAGGAGAGGCTCAGCGCACCGGGAGAGGAGCGGAAGGCATGCGCCTGCCCACCCACCCTCGGGTTTTGGTTTGCTTTCCATCCTCCTCTGAGCTCAACGCACCCACAGGGAGGTGAAATCCCAACCTCTCCTCTTTCTGCCACCACCCCCAGACCCGGGGAGCAGCTGCCCGAGCTCCCCGCCATCTTCTCCCCACAGCCGTATCCTGATGCGCCTGCTTTCCATCCCAGCACACCGGGCGCCGTCCTCTCCCCCCTTCCCAGCAGCACAATGCTCACAGGGCAGAGACCTGGCACGGTGAGAGCCGGGTTTGGAGCCAAGGGTATTTTCAGCCTGGGAAAGCTGGCTGGTGCAGGTGTGCTCCATCCAGCTCAGCTCCTCACCAGTAATTTTGAGCCCTGTGGCTCCTTTCTGCCCCATTACTGGAGAAGCAGATGTCTCCAAGATCATCAAGATCTTACAAATTCTGTGAAAATTGCTTTCTGGAGGGAAAAAAAATAAAAACCAGCCACACTGAACGCTCTCACTCAGGGACTGCGACACAAGCTCAGCCCTAACCAGCCATCAGAGAACACACACAGGAGCTGACTCTGTCCTGGACAGGACAACGGGGCAGGTGATGGGTGCACTGAGCTGTGGCTTCCTGCTCAGATACAGATCAACAACCCAAGCCCACAGCCCAGCCAGAAGACAGGGCTGGAGACCAGGTTACCTTTAAGAGGTCCAAGGTCTACATAGCAGATGGGGCTGGCCACCAGCCTACCTCTGGCACTGGTCCAAGGTCCATGCAATGGATGGGATGGGGCTGGACACCATGACCACCTCCAGCACAGGTCCAGGCTTCCACCCAGGAGAGGAAGCTAGATGTGAGATTACACCCAGCCCAGCCCAGGAGGGCAATAAAGGTCCCACCTTGGGCTTAAATGGAGCTGCTGGGCCGTGGGTGGAGGGGCCCAGGTGAAGCTTTTCAGGGTGAGGAAGGCCTGCTGATACCCTGAGGACTCTGTCATGCCTGCAGCAGTGCTTTACGAGATACCTTCAAAACTGAGGATGATTTCCCTTCCCCGCTGCGATAACATCTGGAGAGATTTTGCTGCCTTCTGGCTCCTGCATCATGATTTCTGCCGAAATTAGGAGGCTTAGCGAAATTACTCCCTAAGGAGAGAAAAAAAAAAAAAAAGGAAAAGAGCAGAAAAAAAAAAAAGGAGATTCCCCCTGAATTCACATCACTCCTTGCCAGGGAGCTCAGGGAGCAGCGGGGGCTGCCCTGCACCACCCTGTCTGTGCAGGAGGAGATTCGCTTGAAAAATCACACAAATTCCAAGCCAGGAACACTCTGAGCTCCCTTTGCTGGCTTGGGGACTCTTTGGCCACAGCAGAAACCTGCTTTCCATTTTTTGGGGGTTCATTATCCGCTGCGGGATGGTGGCTGGGGGGGTTCCCACACCCCGTGGCCCCTCGCTGCTGGCGGGGGCCCGGCCAAGCCCGGTCTATTCTTAGCCGGCGAGTGGCCGGGCGGGAGCAGGCAGGGTGCACGGGGCCGCGTTCCTCGCATTCCCCTTCCCCAGGGACAAGGAGAGCCTGGAAATAGGCAGCCACAGGCTGGCAGCAGCCAGGGGCCATCGGCGGGGGCCACGCTGGGTGGGATCCGGGGGGGGAGGCAGCGTGGCAGGGGTCCCAGGGGACCAGTGGCGCTGGGATGCGGTGAGCCATGGGGGACACCGGGGACTCCCCACGTCCCCTCCGTCTCCCATCAAGCATGGAGGGGTGCCACCCATTGCAGTGTGCACCCAGCTGGGTCCCACCCTCACCGGGGGAGGCACCCAGGGGCGTGAGCTGGGCTGAACCCCTCTCCAGCCTCACAGAGCCCCCACCCTGCATGGGCAGCATGCCCCCCGCTCCACTTCCTCAGGGTGCCTCAGCAGCTGGACCCCAAAGCAGGCTCTGCCCATGTACCCCCCACCCCTCGGGGGTCCCCATCGAGCCAACAGCGCCCCCGCCAAGGCCGGGGGAGCGTGGGGCCGTGCCCGTGGTGCACAGCTCCTGTCCCCCCAGGCCCTGGAGGGTTTCCAGCCAAAGGGACCCACTGCGGCCACCGCCAGCACCCAGCTCCCGCGACTGCATCCTGCCCTTCCCCGGCCTGCCCCGTGGCATCGCCCCGAGTTCTTGCAGCCACCCCCTGGCCCCATCCATCCTCCCAGCCCCAAGGACCGCGGACGAGTCACGAATCTGCCCCGTGCCTCAGTTTCCCCAGCGCATGGCGAGGATGGGCAGGATGCTGGCGTGGCTGCCGTGAATTTAGCGTGTCATCCCGAAGCCGAGTGCCCGTGGCTTTTCCTGCCGCTTCCGAGTGGGAAGTAGCTCCTGTTGGGAAACGACATCCGTGACTTGGTTTAATGTCACCAAGTCCTTCCCAGGTTTGCAGCCTCCCGCACCGCGTGGCAGATAGCCCAGCCTGAGGAGGGTTAATTTTGGCTGCACATTTAACTATTGTTTGGTTTGGGTGTTTTGGTTTTGGTTTTTTTTATACTTAGCAAACAAACAGTGCCTAGGTGAAAGCCTGGAAAAATACATCAGGATTCGGAACGGTGGGGTGGAGGAGGGAGCCAGGACAAGGAGCTTCCTTCCCCCTGCGGAATCCACTTACAGCCCCAGTTCCTCCTTCCTCTGGAGCATCCCTGGAGCATCTTCCACATGCCAAGGGCAAAGCAGGGACACGAACCGTGCCAGGTCCCTGCTGTGTGGGGACAGGCCTGGTGGCTGCAAGCAGCTTTGGGGACGGCGAGAGCCCCGTCTCTCCCTCGCCGGCTGTGTTTGCAGTGCGGCTCTAATTACAGAAATGTGGAGAAATGCCGTCTCTCGGTTGGCAAACATTTCTCCCGGCAAGCGCCAGCCGGCAGCCGCCGTGCTGGGATTCGTGTGGGCACCTGTCCCCTTCATCCCACACCTCCCACCCCAAATCCGCACCCCATTTCACAGCTGTACGCCCCTCACCCAACACACCTGCACCTGCCCAGGGCAGCCCCTGGCTGGGTGGGTGATAAATCCCTGCCCAGATTATAATTCTCTTCACAGATTATAATTCCCCGCACGCCCCGGTGGCTCCGGACGTGCTTGTGCTGCGGGAACGGAGAGGGGGAGGACACCCTCGGGAAGCACCCAGGTCCCATTTGCCCCGGAAATCGGGTGGTTTCCCAATGATTCCCCAGGGTGTGGGAAAGAAGGGAAGAAGGCGGCAGGAGCAAAACCTCAAAAACACTTGAGGAGGAGGAGGAGGAGAGGAAAGAAAGGAGCAAGGGAGGAGAAGGAGGAGAGCAGGGCTGGGACAGAGAGGATTACTGCTGGGTTGAATTAGAGGGAGCCCTTCAGCTGCCTTGAACAGCAGGAGAATTTGCCCAGAGACCCCAATTCTTCCTATTTGGGATAAAATGTAAGCACGGGATTAACTGCGAGCATATGCTTAAAACCCAGGGAATTGAAAGAAGTCTGGGCATAAAATGTTCCCAGGAGGGCAAGGAGGCAGGGCAAGGACCGGCAGCCTCGCGGATCAACCGGCTCTGCAGGGATGCACTGGGAGGGACTAGGAGAGCTGTGGGGGGAATGGGGAGAGTCCTGGCAGCTCTGGGAGAGCCATGGGGGAATGGGGAGAGTCCTGGGGGCACTGGGAGAACCATGGGGAAATGGGGAGAGTTGTGGGAGCACTGGGAGAGCCACGGGGGAATGGGGAGAGTTGTGGGGGCACTGGGAGAGCCATGGGGGAATGGGGAGAGTTGTGGGAGCATTGGGAGAGTCACAGAGGGGTTGGAAGAGCCATGGGAGGTTCCTGGAGCTTAGTCCGTGAAGGGAATGATACGACTCAACTCCATCTGCGAGGGCTGCATGGGGAAGAATGTTGGTAAGAGAGGGTCTTCCATCAGCCACGCGGTGGGATGTCTCCTCAGCCAGACAAAAGGGAATCAAAATGGTCCCCCTGCCATGCCCGGAGCAGAACAAGCCTTTGTGGGGTCACTCCACAGACCCAACCCTGGCAGAGGGGGGGGCTGTGCCGTGCCCCAGGTCCAAAGGCCCACTGGTGCCCCTTGCGCTCCCCTCTGCGGACCCGCACCCCAGCGGGGAGGGCTGTGAGCCGGCACGTGCCCTTAGCATCAGACACATCCACGTCCACGTGATG
Source organism: Ardeotis arabs (assembly GCA_011801015.1). Lineage (NCBI taxonomy): Eukaryota > Metazoa > Chordata > Aves > Otidiformes > Otididae > Ardeotis > Ardeotis arabs. The sequence continues at coordinate 225,679 of JAAGAY010148527.1, forward strand.
TGTCTGTGAACATCCTGGACTGATTTATGGGATGAGAGGAGGGCAGGAGGCCAACCTGAAATCCTGACTGCCTGGTGATTAATAATCATAATTATGATCATATTAGCTGCAGTAATAATAGTTTGCTTTCCCTTGCAGAACTGGTCATCCAGGAATCTCGGAGCGGTTTCACAAGGCCAAGTGACCAGTGTCCCTATTTTCTAGCGAGGAAATTGCGGCACAGAGCTGTCTCCCTTGAGTCACCCAGTATATCAATAAGAAAACAGAGAAGGCAGGATCCTGGACTCCGTGTCCCTCTCCCTCCCCCATGCTATTAAGCTGCATCTGTGTAATATAGAACAAAACATCCTCCACGACTCGCAGTAAATCACGGCAGAGGCAGTGTGCAGAGTGGATGGGAGGAGATAATGGGTTTTTCACCCTCTTCAACAATAGAACAAGTTTTTCTCCACTGGGGAAGGCTGACTTCTAAGAGAGACAGAGATAAAAGCAGCACCAGGGCTCTGAAACGGGCCTGAAAGGGCACCTGCCTCTACTCACCCGCTCGCACTGCTGGCCCAGGGACAGGAGGCAACTCTGGCAGGCGGCGCCGTGGGTCAGGCGCCCCATGGGCACAGCCCGGTCCCCATGCGTATTGCTAAGGTGCACTGGAACATCAATTGAAAATCCCAGCAAAACACTCCTGCTGATGATAATGGACCATAATCCTCTTAGACCAATTTCATGCCTGAAAAATCGTGCATAACAAAATAATAATAGGAAGCCCCTCAGTGGACAGTGTCCTGAGCAGCGGGCCTGGGGGAAGAGGGCCGGCCAGAGGGGATTTCTCGGGAAGGAAAGGGAGCTGATCCCCGCGGCCTTCACCCCTGAAGGGCACGGAGAGGTGGGCAGGAGAAGAGCTGAACTCGGGGCTGGATCTGAACACGGGCTCTGGCAGGGCAGCATCGTGGGGGACACCTGTGTCCCGCAGCGCCCTGGGCACCCACCCCGACCCCTGTGCCCTACAGAGCCCATGGGACCTTCTGCGACCCCAGAACCCCGGGACCCTCTGAACCCTCCGCATCCCCTTGCACCCTCCGCGTCCCCCGGACCCTCCGTGTTCCCCTGGACCCTTCGTGCTCGTAGAGCCCTGTGCCAGGCCAGCCCCCGCCATGCTAAGCCCCCGGCTATGTCAAGCCCCCCCCACGCGAGCAGCCGGCTCCGCCCGGCCCTTCAGCACCGCGGCGAG